>CAJNOL010000690.1:53475-108949 GCA_905250125.1 Rotaria sordida | reverse complement strand
ATAAAATACAATGTACATAAAAAAAATGAAATATACATTAAAAAATAACATGCACATAAAAGAATTTACATGAAAAAAAAAACTAAAAAATGGAGACCATGCCCAGTTGCATTATTCGTAGAACGGAGATGTTTTTGGAACAAATTTGGGCAAATTTATAAAAAAAAAATAAGATTAAATTATATAAAAAAAAAAAAGATTAAATTATATAAAAAAAAAACTTACGTGAATTCTATTAATAATTTCATTGAAAAAATTTAATATAATATCCGTTGTTAAACTTTAAGATCTAAAACTACAAAATAAAGTTCAATTTAATTTTAAAAAATTAATTTATTTTCAGCTTATAAGGACGACGTTTCAAATTTATATATAACGAAAAGAAATACGTTTTTTTTTTCTTTCCTTTTCTTTTCTTTATCCACACTAGACCGCTAAGTTCATGTATGAGATGTACAGAATTTCTGTTCACAAATGAGAGAAAACAAAAAAAGATAAAATATATATAACTGTCAGTATACAGATGAGCAGAATAATAGATAAATAAATCAGGTTCAACAAAAAAAAAGCCAAAAAACAAATTTCGTTTTACATAAATGTGTATAAGATCGATAAGATAAAAAGACCTGTTACTTGATGTGCACTTGATTCTTTTGTCTAATTAAATATCATCAAATGTATCTATCTGAGGACCAACATCAAAATCATTCAAGTTGTTATTTATCTTAATTTGATTAGAAGCCATATTTTGATTGTTGTTACTATTATTATTATTATTATTATTATTATTGTGATAATTATTATTGTTGTTGTTATTATTTTGAGCCATTTGTGTTCTTGCTTTAGAACTGAAGTAGAGCAAATAATGATTTAAGAAACAAATGATAGAAAGAGGCAAAAAAAATAACTTACTTATCTCGACTTTTTTGTGAACGTTCTTGACAATATAAGCTATCATGTCCTTTTGAAGTCATGAATTCGTTAACCAAAGATGGTTTGTGTGAAAAGTACAGTTGGACCAGACATTCTTTAATAGATAAATATATATAATAAATATGAAAAAGAAAAAATGTCATATAAAGAGAAAAAGCTACCTTTAATTTTTTCTAATCGTTCATCATCAGCTTGAGGCTCCAATTGTGGCACACGATTTTTTATCTCATCAGTTGTATACATTTTTCGTACTAAATTACATAAAAACGTAGTAGGTAAAGCTGTTCGAGGTCTCTCGAGCAGATTCTGTCCGTTCCAAAACTACAGTAAAAAGTTATTCATCAAATTAGAACAAGTTCAAAAATCAAAAGATACTCACAACTGGAATCAACTTTGATGTAGGTCGTGAAATTGGAAAAAGCTAAAAATGAACGAAAAACACTAATGAAGACTAGTGATATATGATGCTTGTAAAGATCAAAGTGTTGCAATGCATTTGTGCTATTTTTCAAATAATTAAATATATTATCTCATAGTAGATCGGTTGAAACAAGATTGAAGATTGAGAATTATGTTAAAAAGCTTCGATATCTGTAAATCTGATATACTCACATATTATTATAACCAATTATAATCCATAGATCATAAACAACAACCAGTTTTAAAATCTAATATTTCTATCTTAGTTGCTGCTCGAAGAATCCGATTGCTAATTGTTAAAGATTACACTATATGATTAAAATAAAGCTCATACCTCTTGATCTTTGACAGACTTGCGAGCAATCTTCAAAATTTGATTAGTTGTACATTTTAATGTTCGTATTTCGTTTTCCATGGTGGCATATCGTTCGAGAAGTACATGAAGTATATTTTCATCAATAGTAACAAGACGGGCAGGACGAGTAAAATCCTCTTCACATTGATTAGATTGAGTATTCACCTCGTGATTTGACATACCACCTATACGATATGAAAAAAAAATTTATAAGTTTGAATAATATAAAAACACATGCCTTGACGACGTATTGTACGTGGAGAGCTGGTGGTATACGGTGACGCACGTTGTTGATTGTAAGATGAAGTTAATGTATGTGAATGATCTACAACCGATAAATCATTATTGATATGCAAAATATATATGCCTAAGTTATTTCTATGGCATCTTCCAGTAAAACTCCTCTTCTTTATTTTAAAAAAATTTTCACTTTCTAGTGAGAATGAGAAAACATAATCCTTCAAAAAAGAATGAAGAACTTTAACTTTATCTTCATAACGAATTCTTTCTCAATCAGAACTAAAGACAGAAAGAGAGAATGCATTCTTACCTTGCACAATAGAAGAACGAATAGGTCCAAAATAATTGGTGGTTTGAGTAGAAGATCGATGAGCATCTGAAGGTTGACGAACATATGAAGGTTCATGAACACTTGAAAGTTGATGAGCATTAGAAGATCGGTGAACAGTTCGAGATTGATGAATACTTGATGGTTGATATTGAGATGATGGTTGATATTGAGGTGATGCTTGATGTTGAGATGATGCTTGATATTGAGATGATGCTTGATGTTGAGATGAAGATTGATATTCAGATGAAGATCGATATTGACTTGCAGAAGGTGAACTTGCAATGACGACACGTTGTGAAGCATTGTTTTTTGAGACAGTGCTCATAGACATTTTCTGAAAAATTCAACAATTAGAAGAATAAGAAGAGGATAAAATTTACCTGGAGTTAAACGACTTGATAATGATGAAGAAATGAAACGGTTATTTTTAATAATATCTAGAAAAAAAATAATATGTTGAGAAAAAATATTTTTTTTCTTTCAATCATGTTCAAGTTCATTATCAATAGGAGTACAGACAATAAAACGATTATCACAAAAAGGAAAAAAAAAACATTTGGAAAGAATTGCTGCACAAGGTAATATACAGAAATGGTTAACTTTTGCATCAACAAGATAATAAAATTGATCCACGTATACAGACCAAAGAGACAATTGCTCGTCTATGGGAATAGAAGAAGAAAACAGATGAGATAGTGAACATGGATGAAAAGAGAGAAAGAAAAATGGTTCACCCTGGAATAAAAAAAAAAAGATAATTTTACCAAAACATTTTTTTTTCGAACAGTTACTATTATTAAAGCATATATTGAAGCTACATGATTGTTTACGGAAGGAATAAGAAATAGAATGATATATGATAAGACATTGTTTGTATCTAGACCGAAAAAGAACAGACTTGTCGCAAGTACAAGAAAACTTTAAATAAAACAGATTTTCAAAATGCTGACTGTACTTTTTAATGATATTTTCATCAATATAACCATCAAGTAAACAGTCACGAATAGTGATATTTGTTTGGTGCTGAATCGACATGGAATGTACCGAACGATGGACTATGTACCAGTAAGCAATTTGTTCGCCAATACTTCTCGTACCGTGAGCTAGCTTGTATAACCTGTTCAAATATGATTCAGCTCCGAACATACTACAAAAAGAAAACAATGATAAATTAATGCATGATAATTTGCAACATATTATTCATTAAAATCCACTCTTCTCTGGTCATAGAACATAATAATCGCTTCGTTTCTATATTCAAGAAAGATAGAGGTAGTTAATATTCATACTGCAAGAGAAGGTTATAAAAACAAAGAATAATACGAATTCTATTAGAGATATGTATAAGCATCTACTAAGAAAATTAGTAAAACGCTAAACATAATTTGTTTCTTTTAGGCGTACGAGTATATCTTGCTGATAATTATTTACAACAACAAATATATTAAACTACAGTTGAAATATAGTCTACTCTTTATTCAGTCGTTGATTTGATACTTTGGAAAAACAAAAAACAAATTCATACACTCTTTCAATCAAAAAAGCAAAATAAATGAATCAAACCTGGTGGCAGTGAGGGACCCATGGCGAATTACTTGCTGCCATAGGTGTATATTACAATGTGTTGAAAGAAGCTGTTTTGACATGGGATAAAATTCTGAAAATCGGCGTAAATGAGTTTCGATAAATAGACGTGCATCATAAACATTTTTTTTTTCATTAAAATGACATAAAATTCTTATATAAATTGCATATAATGAAAAGTGATAAATCAGTAATGGTGGAAAACAATGATTAAAGAATAAAAGAAATGGTAAAGCCAAGTAAATTAGAAATAGTCGAAGTTGAGTTGCCTTCCAATCATTAAATGATCGAAAACACCGAACTCGGCGATGAATTGAATGAGGATAATCTATTTTGCATAAGAAATCATCAAATTGAGCAATAATTTCACATGTTTCAATACTTGTACCAACATGTATATCGTTCCATTCCTTTAGCAATACTTTCATATGACCCTAAAGGAAAATTTAACAGAAAAAATAAGTCATTAAGTCTTTTTCTGATTATTATTGCATGGTAGAACTTGTTTTACAATTTAAACCTCTATAAGCAATAGAAATTATTCAAACATCAATTTTCAATGATTGTTATTATTGAAATCTAACTATTTTCTGATGTGTTTCAAGTATTTCAAAAAATTCTATGAACGAATTTCTCTGAACTATGTGCTACCTTTGAGGAGATATGTATTCTGTCTGATAAACTAAAATCAATTGAGACGAAAGCAAACTTACTTCCAAGCACAAATGGAAATAATCATATATTGATTGAGTTGGAATAAAAAGAAGACGATTTAATGGTGATACACCTTTTATTCCAAAAACATTAATATTTTTATCACCAATATTTTTCAGATATTCAGCTTCTTTTAGACAAGACTCAAATCGGTCTCTTGTTCGAAAAGGTGGATTTGTTTGTACATATACAGACCATGGATAAGTACAAGTTCGATCAGAATGATGATAGATTCCTTCAAATTCACAAACTCGGCAACCGTAATATCCATTATGAGATATCATCTCGGTAATTTTGGATTGACCTGGACCATCAGCACATACACCTTGAATAAATAAGTCGAAGTGGATGGTGCCTAAGTAAGCATAAACATATAAGCTATATATATATTTTTTTCTAAATCAAATGGATGCTTTCTTGACTATATAAAGTCTCATAGCATGAATTATGTTAACTTTTCAATGAGTATTAGTGTTCGAGGAAAATATTATTTTTTTCTTTGAGATGCATATATACAAAAACTTGTAGTAATATTATCGGTGACAAAACGCAAAAGGAGAGAAAAAAATGAATGCGACTTTATTGAAAGAGTCATTTTTCTCTATCGAGCACTTCTTACCTATACCACCGATATCAATATCTATACCAGTTGTTAACAAAAGAGATAAATCATTTACAATACGGCCAAACAATTGTTCAGCTGTTGGACCACATGAGGAATGCCAAAGACAAAGAAGTATTGTATTTTCTTCATTTTCACGAAACGGCCTTGGTATTTCAACAATACTGGCCAATACCTACACAGAAAATTCCAAAATTATACTAGATAAATTTATCGAAAATGTCAAGAAAAGTACGCATCTGTTTCTGAAAAGTAAAACAAATTTTAAGAATTCGCCTACTAAATTGAATTTCAAGTAAAATAACAACAAAAAAATTGCTTTAAAGAAACAGGCAGTCCCGTTATCAAAACTACATAAAGCATTCTTGTCTAAAGAAATTCAAAGCTCAACACCTTTCTTCATATTATCACTTGCAGAAGCAGTTGCGATCAGGTAAAGAACGAAACACTTACCGGCCATAAGGAAGATTTATTCGATTTGATAGTTGGTTTGCCATCACATGAAAGCAATAATGTAATTGGAGTTTTACTATTGTTTGACTGTTTTTTATAAATTTCTCCTGCAACAAAAAAAAACAAAGCTAGCATCTCACTCATCCTTTTTCTTTTTCTACTCAATCCAACTGGGTCATACCGTGAATAACATCATGTTGTAGATTATTCTTTTCTTCTCGATACTTTAAGATCAGATCATAATTGTTTTTAACAACTCGATTAATTTCATTTACAACAGAAAAGATTATTAATTCTGACAAAACTGGTTGCTGGCGCTTGTTGCAACCACATGAAGATCCAGGTACTAATTCTATCTTACAATTTGTACAATATTGTATCTTCACGTAATCGAATTTGATGTTCAACTTGTTCCATAATTTGATACTTGATGAAGGTGGTAACTCATCTTGATTATGTACATCACTTAATAAAGTTAATAATTCATTTGTCTTAGTCTTATCTAAATTGGCTTCACATATATATTTTGCAATGTGTAAATCTATTGTTGGTTCACTTTCATTCAGATCAAAAAGTGTATCAAACAACGAATCATCATCTTGAGGAAGTTGTACATAATTATCATCTTGAGGATTTCGTACATGATCATCATCTTGAGAAGTTTGTACACAATCATCATCTTGAGGAGTTTCTACATAATCATCATAATCAAGATCTTGTATTAAATCAACACTTTGTAAATTACTATTACAAATAAGACTTTGAAAATTATCATCATAATCAAAACTTTGTAAATTATCAGCATCAACATCAGAAGATATAAAATCATTTTCTTCAACAGAAAAATCAGACACTATTATAAATTCAACATAGTAAAAAATAATAAATCGAGATATTAATAAATAAATCAATTTACCACCTCTCTCTGTAATAAATAAATCAAGACGTGTATTATTATCTAGACTGAATAAATTTGTTAATCGTTGTCTCCTTTTTTTTTGTCTTTGTCTCGCACACAATCGTCCTAGTTTGAAATAATCAATAAAAATCAATTATGTTAGAGTTTGGAAGGATTAACTTACTATAATCCAAAAATTCATTTTTACTTGTTTGATTCTCGATATTTGACATGAATGATATAATTTATATAACAATCTAAAAACTTTTAAAAAAATGATTAAAATTTACAGGATGAATTATATAATAAGATTGAACAATGTAACTATTTTTTCCTGCCATTTTGTTCATATTATATCCATATTTATAGTCCATCAGAAATGATACACTATTGACACAGGTGTTGACATAAAATGTACATAAAAAAAAATAAAATGCACATTAAAAAAATATACATTAAAAAAATAAATAAAAAAAATAAAATGTACACTAAAAAAAACAAAATATACGTTAAAAAATAACATGTACATAAAAGAGTTTACATGAAAAAATAACTAAAAAACAGAGGCCATACACAGTTGCATTATTCGTAGAATGGAGATGTTTTTGGAATAAATTTGGATAAATTTATAAAAAAAAAAGAAAATAAGATTAAATTATATTAGAAAAAAAACTTACGTGAATTTTATTAATAATTTTATTCAAAAAATTTTATATAATATTTGTTGTTAAACTTCAAGATCTAAAAATGTAAAATAAAGTTCAATTTAATTAAAAAAAAATAATTTATTTTCAGCTTATACGGACGAAGTTTCAAATTTATATAGACGAAAAGAGATACGTTTTTTTTCTTTCCTTTCCTTCATCCATACTATATCGCTATTTATCCACGACACGCTACCGATACATGTGTCGACACATGCCGTACAGAAAAATCACTGTGATGACACATATCGTTACATGTAACTCCATCGTGTCATTGTGTCGACACATGTGTCGGTAGCGTGTCGTATAGACATGGGATGGGATAGAAACAAATTTTTTCTTTCTGTAGATGTCACTAATTTCGAAAAGAATTTTATATAAAATATAATAGAGGTCGATGATGTGGAAAAATGACATTCGAGAGAGCGAGTCAACAGCTGATGATCATATTTCACAATTCAAATTCAAAAAGTGAAAAAAATATAGAAAGAAAAAAGAAAAGAAAGATTTCGGATGATTCAAACAAGAAAACTTCTCGAACTTTCATGTTCTATTGTTTTTCGTTGAAGCTTTCCATTTATTTATCAATAAAAGTATGATTACTACAATTATTGCAAAATCACAATGAAGAAAGATTATTTCGTTGATAATTATCGACATTTTTAGAATATTCAAATAAATGATTACTATTAAAACTAGACATTCAAATCTGATAATCTCTTTTTTTTTAAGATATATACTTTAAAATATAATCTACAGCACAATGGAAGCTGATCCAGATGAACTTTTAGCTTGGCTTAAAGGAGATGGAAGTAGTGAACGTGATCTTCAAATGATTGCACTTGAACAATTATGTAAGTTTATTTGTTAATGAATATATGATAATTAATGTTCATAGTAATATAAGTTTAGCTATACTCTCTTAGTTCAATTGGTAGAAAGAGAAATAAAATAAATTGCAAAAAAATTTTTCTATTTTCAAATATTTTTTTGTCTTTAGGTATGCTAGTCTTAATGAGTGATAATATCGATCGATGTTTTGAACAGTATGTATTTATTAAAAATAATTTATGAATTTAATTATATTTTACTTTTTCTAGGTATAAACCTCAACTTTTCCTTCCTGGTAAATTTTTAAATAAGAACCAAGAAAACATTTTTTCTATCTTAATTTTATTTAAGCTCTCTGTGATATACTCAATGATCCATTAGTTCCAACACATGTTCTTGAAGTAACAGCACGTGCTTTAACATATTTTCTTGATGTATCTGTTGATTGTGCAAAAAAAATAATATCACATTCAACAGTTATACGTTCAATGTGTAATTGTTTACAAATTGTTGATATTGAAGATCGTACAAATAAAGATTTAGCTGAACAAATTATAAAAGTATTTGAACGTTTATGTTTAAGAGAAGCATCAAGTATATATGAACAAGATGGTTTACGTTATGTTATTGAATTTATTAATAATTGTTATTCAGTTATACATAAAGATTCTTTACAATCAGCTTTAAATGTTGTTGTTAAATTAATTGGAAAAATTGATCCACAAAATTCTTCAACACTTGATCAAACAATTGAATCATTATCAAATTTACTTTTACATGATGATCCATTTGTAGCTGATAATGCATTGAGATGTTTTGCAACATTAGCTGATAGGTTTGTTTAGAATTTACTTAATTTTTTATTAATTTTTTTGTTTTTTATGAATAGATTTTCAAGAAAAAATGTTGATCCTGAACCATTAATGCGTTATGGTTTAAAAGATGTTCTTCTTCGATCATTACATCATGTATCAAAATCATCTTCAGATTCAACAGGAACACATAATGTATCGAATGTACGTGGTATTATAACAAATCTTTCAGTTGTTACGGGTTTATTATCGACTCTTTGTCGTGGTAGTGCAAAAGTAACACATGATTTACTTCGTTCTGATCTTCCAGATGCACTTGAATCAGCATTATGTAATGGTGATGAACGATGTATATTGGATATAATGCGATTTCTTGATTTGCTTATTGGTTTACTTTTTGAAGGTGAGATTTTATATTTATAATGTTAATTCTTTTCTTTTTTTTAAATATAAAGAATTGAACTTCATCGAATAGAATTATACACATGTGGAAAAAAAATCTGCATCGACAGGGAAGGGAAAATTTTTGAATGTTTGTTGAGAATATTAAAGCCATGTTTAAATCTGACATTTCATATTATAATTCACGCTTCGAATAAAAGAACGACATGTAATTTCTAATAGTTGTTAAGAGTACTGAGAAACAGACGCTATTAATTAGTGACTTTTGAGGAAACCTTCTTAAATGTTCTCTTACGATTTTGACTATGGATACTACATAGTGTTCTAATAAAAACTCTTAAAAGGATGTTGGTTTACATTGAGATTTGAATCAGCTATCGAATTTTGATCTGAAAATTAGTGCATATAGAGAAATCAACTCGACTAATTTCTATAAAAAAAAATTCAGAAAATTTTGTATAAAGCCTCTTCGCGATATGAAACTTACAATATATCGACTCTCTTCCACAGATTGTTTATATAACATGCATTTTTTGAAAACTTCTGACTTTCCTAATGTAAATTAGTCTAATTGAATTGTCTCTATGCACAAATTTTCAGATCAAAATACGACTTTTTCGAAAACCTGAGATCTCTAGAAAAAAAAACTTATAGCAACCCAAATCGTTTTAGAGTTTCTATTAGAATAGTATGTAGTATCTACAGGCAAAAAACCTTTGAAATCAGAAGGGAAAATCTGAGGAGATATCCTCTACAAATAGTAACTTCCATGTTATAATCATTTTTTTGTTTTAGGACGTCAAACACTTGCTCGTTCAGGAAATATTTTACGTACAACAAATCCTTCAATTCCAATCAATGAATCATCACAAAATTCATCATCAACAACAAATACAACACCATCTGATCGTTCACAACAACAAATAATTGAATATATTCGTTCACGTGATTTTCAAGCATTTGTAAATTATATTGAAGAAAATAATATTGATATTAATTATACTGATCATGTTGGTCAAACAATGCTTAATTGGGTATCAGCATTTGGTACACGTGAAATGGTTGAATATTTATGTCGACGTGGTGCTGATGTTAATCGTGGTCAACGTTCATCATCATTACATTATGCTGCTTGTTTTGGACGTCCATCAATTGTTCGTATATTAATAAAATATGGTGCTAATATTGATTTACGTGATGAAGATGGTCGAACAGCATTAGATAAAGCACGTGAACGACAAGATGATAATCATCAAGAAGTTATTGATATACTTCAATCATCACATGAATGGAATGATACAAAACAATCAATATTAAATAATTGTATTAAAGAACAAACAAAAGATAATATTGAAATACAATTAATTTATTTAGAACGTTTATTATCAATATTTTGTCAATTATATCAAAATACAATGATATTAACAATAAAACGTAGTACATTACGTTTAATATCAAAATTATTACAATATTCAACAATTGAACAAATACGACAATTAAATATATTAATAAATATATTTGAATTATTATCAACAATATTAAATATAAATGAAGATGATGATGATACATCAAATATTGTTTTATTAATAATAAAAAATTTATTTGAAAAAGATCGATATTTATTTCTTGAACAATTTCAATATTTAGGTTTAATATCAAAAATAACAACATTAGCATTATCAAATGATAATATAAATGATAATTTACAACAATTAATAACAATTAATATTATTCCTATTGATACAAAAGATATACTTTCTTATAGACCATATGTATGGAATGAATTTAATTTTTTACGTAATCGTGAATGTTTATATATATGGAATAGTTTTATTATTATTGAATTATCAATTGGTTCAAATGGTTGGTTTAGATATTTTGCTAATAATTCTTTATCAACAATGTATTCATCAGGTTTATATATATATATATATAGTTTATCTTTTTTATTTATTTTAAAAGATTTGTTTTGTTTTGTTTTTTTGTAGGAAGTCCAGAAACAAATATTGATACAGATGAAAATCGTCATGAATTTATTGAAAAATTTCAACGATTAAAACAACAAGTTCTTGATGGTATTGGACAAGAAAAAGATACAGAAAAACAAAATATTATTATTGCAAGAACTATTTTTACATCAGATATTTCTAATGAACGAATAATTACTATTGGAAATTGGACAATTCAATGTAATGGACCTACACAAATTCAAATTCATAATGTTGAAGGCGAACAGGTTAGATAAAATAACAAAAAAAAATCAAAATTACATATAGTAATAAACAAAAGTCTTCATCTCATCAGGTTTCAGTTATCATGCCGTTTACATCACTCATACATAAACCGATAGATTTGATTATTCTTATTTTAGGATAGAAGCAAATCAGAAGACATGAAACTTTCACAATAAACTACTCTCGTTAAGACTTACCTCTATGCAAAGCTTCAAGTCGAAATTCGAAAATCAATTTTTCTGCTGTTCCTACATACATTTTAAAAAATATCATAAAAGTGTAGCATCTCCATAGCAATAAGCTAAGGGGATGAAATCCATTTAGGGCATTCACAACTTATTCGGGTACACATAATGCACATAGTCTCAAGTCAAAAGCGATTTATCAGTTGGAGGACTTTTCTCGTCAGTAATAGCTAAGCTCGAAGTTTCAGAAAAGAATTTTTTACTAAAGGGAAATAGCATACCGATAATCATCGTATTTGTTTCAAATATTGGAAGAAATTCAGGGATAGAAATTTTTTAGTAAATGAGCTCATTTTGGAAATCAAGAACAATCATACGCGGAATTTCAGTTGTATATTACGATATCAAGAATTCGTCGTGTATTTGATAAAAAAACTAAAACCAAAATTTAATTGACAACATTTTTCAAGTTATAAGCGCATGTAGTGAACAATCGATGAGTTTTCTACACACATATATTTATTGAATTTCAGTATGTTTGAAATAAGAAGTTAAGCTATCAAGAAAATGTTCATAACAATAATAAACATCAGTCATATAACTCAAACAGATAAAAAGTTTTTTTTTTTTTTGATAAAGTATTTAGAAGTTTGTAAAAATTTATGAATTGAAATATTCTATATTTTAAATATTTTTTTTTTGTTGTTTTTCAAGGCAACTATTCTTGAACATGGTCAATCAGGTTTTATTTTTGAATCAAATCGTCATTCACATCATAAACATGAAGCTGATGTACAATTAAATAATGAATTTTCAATACCATGGTCAACAATTGAAACTTTAACATCATCAAATAATTCAACAACTGTAACAGTTAATAAAAATAAACAAGAACAAATAAAACAACGTACAAGTGAAATAGCATTATTTATTTATAATGAATATTTAAAAAATTTTTCACCAAAAAATTATACACGTTCAATATTAATAGAATTTCAAAAACTTGTTAATGATTTAAATAATGAATTAAATTTAAATTCATTTGATAAATTAAAAAATTTATTTGAAAAATTAAAAGAATTTCTTATTGAAAAAACAAATTTATCTATATATGAATTATCATCATCAGGTTTAGTATCAATTTTATTGAAAATTTTTCAAGATTTATCTTATCAAAATAATCATTTATCATCAAATGATTATATATATGAACGTGCAAAATTATTTTGTTCAATATTTCTTTCGGATGAACAACCACAAGCATTTCAAATTCTTATACGTAAACTTATATTAATATTAGAATCAATTGAAAAATTACCATTATTTTTATATGATGCACCATTTAATTATGGTTTACAAATATTTTCTAAACGTTTTCGTTTTCAAATTCAATATAAAAATCAACAACAATTATTTACTGATAGAACTGGAAAATCATTAAAAATTGAACCATTAACAACAGTAGAACAATTAAAAACATTTCTTGCATCAATGGTAAAGATTTTATTAAGAAAATTATTTATTTTCTTAGATTTTTATTTCAAAAAAAAAAAAACAATCAGTATATTCACTTTGGAAAGTAATATTAGTCAAACATTAATAATCTATAGATTTTTGATTGATTTAAAGTTTTGATAGTAAAGAAGATCTGAGAGAAAAAGAACAAATCATACATTTAGTAAACGATCATTCAAAAAAGTTCATGTCCAATACAAGATTTACCATCTTCATTAGACATGACCGCGAACAGTCATTTTTTAGTCCCGATCAAAAAATGATTCCGATCCCTATCCCGACTGCATCGGGATCGGGAGCATCTTGTCCATATCTATTTAGAACACATGAGTTATAACAAAATAAAACTCAACGCAAGTTTTACATAACCATAAAAGATATTGTTCCCAATGAAAAAGTGTTGGTTAGACACTATCTGATTAATAGTATAACTGTTAGTGCAATCCCTGCGAGATTGAAATGTGAAACACGATTGATCTGTACATATTGTAAATTAAGGGTCTATGTAGGATACGCTTCAGTTTGGGACTTCTAACCTTCTGAAAGATGTTATTTGTAATATATTACGGTAAGTTTGCAATGGGAGCTAAAGATAGGTATCTTAGCCCTCGCTTCTCCTGCTCAAAATGATCGAAATTAAGATAAATACAGGAAAAGATAGCCAGTGATCCAATCTCTCATAAATGGCAAACATTTTTTCCTCGGCGCCTCGTTTTCTCCAAAAATTTTTGAAGATTTTCATTATCCTTTATTCGAGAAATAAGTTGTTTTTGAAAAAAACCGAAAATCTTTTTTCATTTTTTCTCGTTTTATAGGTTTTCGATCGTATCTTTCAGAATTTTCGAAGGAACTTCATTGTAACCAATAGGTTTTTTTTTTGTTTGAAAGAGCGTACAAAATTGCGAGCTCGTTTTTTTGAATGAAGCTTTGTTATTCTTATGTTGAAGTATATAGACTGAAGATCACAGAGAATTTTTAGAGACGAAATGAGCTATCTTTTAACCCTTGTTTTTTGCATATCTTCCTCACAGGCCATAGTACAGGACTGAAAATTTTACTATAGTCGCCCTACTAACAACCCCAACATATCCTGAAAATTTCATGCGATGTGAATGTATCTGGCCTGAGATCGATTTTTGAGGGGAAGGGTGGCCTTAAATTCAATCTTTTTTCATAATAATCCCACAGAAAACGTTAGTTCCATAGTTAATTTTGTCACAATAGTTGAATAACTCACTACCATTGCTATAACTTAAGATAAAAGATTTATGGAAGCAAATCTTTTTAGACTTTCACTAATCTCAATAGATCTTCTATAACTTATGAGTTCAAACTCATATTAAAACCGATTTATCATTTGATGAAATTTGATCTTATTTTAATAGGTTTTAAAAGAATGGTATGATTATCCTCATAGTAATCTTGAATTTGTTAAACAATTAAAATTAGATAATCGACTAACATTTACATATACAAATGATTTTGATCAAAATGGAATTTTATATTGGATTGGTACTAATGGTAAAACTGTATCCAATTACACAAATCCATGTTCAACTGGACTTATTTCAGGTATCAATTCTATTTCATTTAAATAACTATGTTTACTTTTTTTTATGAATTAATTAATTAATTAATTTCATTATTTTTCAGTTAGTTGTTCTGATAATAATTATTCATCTCAACAATTATATGATATAATTTCATATACATCATCAATAGATGATAATAACGATACAAATTATAATTTTAGTTGGATTATAATTGATTTAGGTTTATTTATTATTCCAACACATTTTACATTAAGACATATAACAGATGGTAATACAAATTGGACAAAAAATTTATTATTTCAAATATCAAAAGATACTTCACATTTTCTACCATGTGAAACATCATTAGTTAATGATATAAATTCATCAACAGCAACATGGATAGTTAAAAATTTAACTGAAAATTCAACAGGTTTTCGTTATATACGTATTCATCAAAAATCTTCTCGTAGTTCAGTTTGTATTTCTGGATTTGAAGTTTATGGACAAGTACTTTCAGCTATTGATATTCGTTCAAGTAAGATTAATATTGTTTTAAAAATGATCTATAGAATTGAAGTTACATAGTCTTCTATGAAAAATAAGTTAATGATAGTTTCGAATACTTAGTTCATTTTACAATAAAAATTTTCATTATATCTATACAAAAAAAAAATCAGCTGATCCAAGGAAAGAGTGTCTACTAAACTCTTTTCCGTAATAGAAGACTGCTCTTAATGAATTAATTGGCTGCCATGACGGGATGGCTGAATTGTTCGGCACATATCCATAAAGCAATATGTGCAAACCTTAATACCATCAGCCATGGAATGACCCTGAATAAGTGACTAATGACTTTTTGTCTCGGATCACTCGTCCAGTAGCATTCTCACTATGTTGTGATATATGCCTGCTCCTGTGATTAGTTGATGCGTATGAGAAGCGCCAGACTGATCTTCTATCCAGAGCTACAGCTAGTCATAATAGTAGGGAAGATATCGGGCTATCGAATTTGCGGCTAGGTAGCTTAACGGCAGGAGTATTCTTCCTTCTTAATGAATTAATTCCATAGATGAAACTGATCGGTTCGGATTTTAGATCGGCCGATCGACGGGTCTACCGGCATAGCTATAATAGATCGATTCTTACAATGAAAATTTCTTTTGTGATAGTGAACTCTTTCAAGTTATCAACTTAGATCACGAATCTGGAATATCTCAAAAATTGTATGCTAATATTTCTATTCAAAAATAAAAGTAATCGTAATACCAACACATCAAATATGATTTTGTCGTATTATTAAAATATATTCATTGTTTCCAACATTCTAGCATAACAAAGCATGCACTATCTTTATTGACAATAATAATAGATTGATATTAGCATTGATATTTTTTTCTTGAACCAAAAACCACATATTAAATATTTCCACACAACTCTTCAGTTATTTCAGGTTCATGATCTAAGTTGTAGACTTAGGAGAGTTTACTCTTAAAAGAAATTTCATTGCAAGAATCGATCTATTTTCACTGTACCAGTTCATACTGATAGACCAGCAAAAACCCAGTAGATTGGTACCAGTACCGGTCTTGAAAAAACTGGACCGGTTCCATCTATGATTAATTTCTCATAAAATTGAAACTTTATTTAGTATATTCACATGAAAATATGCTTAGCTTACTTTAAAAATCCCATCCCAAATCCTCAAAATCGTATTGGTTCTTTTAAATTGAAAATTATGAAAAAGTATATATAGAACACAATACAAGATTTCCTTGAAACCTTTATATGCTTGAACATAATAGAAGATTCAGGATCGTCTATCGCGAGGATGAGTTTACATCAAACAAGTTAAACACGGATATAGACTCAGTCGGGTTCACCAAAACGTGAATTCACAGCTCTCTTGATGTGTTTATTTCAAAATTTACTAAACTCGAATAATTTCTCTGTGTTTTTTTTTAGAACCTGAATTCAATCGTTCTCGTTCATCACGTGATGATACTCGAAATCGTTCAACAAATTCTCGTGAAAAACCAACTTATAGTCATTCTCATTCGACATCATCAACTAGTACACGTACAAGTAAAATGCAATCACATATTCTTCGACGTTTAGCAAGTATGAGTACATCAAATTCTTCGAATAGATCAGATGATAATCGATCTGAACAATCAACTATAAGTCAAATATTATTTGATCTTTCATCAATTCCAACTGATTTATCAAGTGGTAAATAGATATTATCTAAAAATTTATTTATTTATTTATTTATGTATTTTTGTGTGTTAAGTTCTTGAATCAAATGATCCCGAACATTTACGATTAGTAATTGAAGAAGCTCTTACACGTTTAACTAGTGATAAAACATTAAACGAAGATACGAATTTACTTAATTTAATTTCACAACGTAAAAATATTTCAACACCAGATATAAATAATGATGAAATAACACATTCAGTTTCATCAACTGAACAAGCATCAAGTGCTGATAATCTTTTTTCATCACCTCATGCTACAGATAATTTTATTCAAGTAAATCAAAAACATGTTTTTTTTTTAATTTTTACTATTGAATTCTCTTGCGATTTTTCTTTTTGTTTTCAGCTTATGGAAGGATTTTGTGATCAAATATCACAACAATACGATGTTCTTGTACAACCAATACAAACAGAATCAAAAACATCATCAGAACATGATATTATACCAATTCATTCAGATACAAAAAATACTAATAATCAACTTGGACTTGATGATGATATACTTGTTATTTCAAAAGGTTTGCTTTTGTAAAAAAAAAAAAAAGGAATATTCGATTATATATTTGTCATTTTTAGATGAAATAAATAATAATTGCTCAACAACTCAATTAAGACAATCGATTAGCAGTACTATAGAATCAGGTATTATTAAAAAGGAAAAAGAGCTGTTCTCAGATTCACTATGTTCCATGATAAAGCTATATTGTTAAGAGCAACAACACCACCTAGAACCGAAGACCAAATGAGAATAGGGCCTAACACTTCAGAATTATGTCTTTCTTTTGATACAGTTCAAATTTATTGTCTGCTATCGATAGATTAATTCAGACAAAATCTCATGATTTCAACAAATCTAGAAAAATAAATCACACTAGTCCTTCCTAATGTTGATCGGATATAAGAAAAAAAACTTGTTGGAAGACTCTTTTTGGATGCCATGCAATTTCAGGGTTCTCAACAATAGCTAAAGGTTAAAAAATGTTCAAGCGAACGAAGATCTTATAGATGAGACGCAAGCCCATTTTTTTACCAATTTCGATGATTTGTAATGTAGTTGGAGGATTAGCCCCCATCTAGTTTAGGAATGCAACAGTGATGATGCGCCATTCATAGGTACATCGTACTACTGGTGACAACAGCGCATTTTACCTCCGTCACACCTGAACGCATGATGAAACTGTGATGATCTTGAATTGATTTCGATTTTTTCGATCTGGGAAGGTCGTTTCAAGACAACAACTAAATTTTATAAAGATAGGCTAAAGATTTTCAGGATTCAAACCTATAGGAGGTTTGTCGAAATTCTTGAGTTCGATTTTTTTTTATTTAAGAAAAACTCAGTTCTCATAGCATAGATGTTCATCACGGTGGCAGCGTCGTCATGGTCATCTCTGCTTAATAGTTTAATCATATTTTATAAAATTCAGTTATTTTCTCGTAGTAGATCTCTTCCGATCAATCTGAGACTGTTGCATCCTTAGTTCCGTTACGCTACTAGTTTTGATTTTCAATGAATTCCATAGATCCCTATCATGAGATTTAATATTTCATTAATTTTCAATTTTTAATAATAAAAATTAAGATTAAAACTTAATACTTAATCATTTTCTTTTAACTTTTAGTAGAACCTCTATGTACTGTTACTGAAGAAAACAATAAGAAAAATGCTACAAATGAATGTCCTGATCAACGAATTACATTGTATGTTTTTATTAATTTTCTTTTCATTTTAATTCTATTTTATTTTTCATTCTTGCAAAAAATCCAATAGATTAGAAAATGATACGAATTCAAGTGTTCCAAATATTTCATCATTAAATATTTTAACAACACCACCACCAACAACAACAATAAATATAGCTGATATACCAATTATTGATGATGAAACAATTCGAATTGAAGAATCAACAAATCTATCTGATCAACAACAAAAACAAACTGATGAAATAACAACAACCGATGATGAAGATGATGAACAAACATTATTAAAATGTCTTAAATTAACTAATGAACAAATCGAAGCACCTGTTGAAGATGATGAAGATGATGATGATGATGAAGAACAACAAGATGAAGTAACAATAGAACAAAAAAACAAAATTGTTTTTTTCTCAAAATTAATTTTTTCTTTCTTTTGTTTTTAGGACGAAGAAGAATATAATGAAGAATTACAAGAACAACTTCATGGTCAACAACAAGAAATAACACATCGAAATTGGGATGATGATTTTGTTTTAAAAAGACAATTTTCTGGTAAATAATCATATTTTAGAATACAAAAAAAAATTTTATTTTTGTTCATTTTTAGTTTTACTTCCAGCATTTGATGGTCGACCAGGTCGAACAAATATTAATGCAACACAAGATTTTCCTGTACCAACAACAATGACACCAAAAGAAGGTAATATTATACACAGTGGTCCAAAACTCTCCGATGAGTTTTGGACTACATCTGTATAAATTAATTTAAATCGAAAAAAAAATTGTTTTTCTTTTTTTAGAAACTTCAACTAAACGAAGATCAAATACAGATGCATTAACAGCTGCTAATATGACTTTATATATTCGAGGACCATCACCATCTATAACAGGAGTTTGTATTTGATATTTTTTTTTTTTTGTTATTTTTATTAATATATATATTGAATATTTTAGTTAAAAGATATTGATATTGAAATGGATGATGGTGATTCAACAATTTTTAACTATGTTCAACAATTAATTAATCCATTTCCATCATCGCAACGAAATGAACGTATTAAACGGATTTTTGAACCAACATATACGTAAGGATAGAAGATTTTATCTTTAGAACATTGTTTTTTTTTTTTTTTTGATTTCATAAAATTTTCTCTCGTATCCATCAGGTTATACAGATTTATCTAGAAGTTCTAAAACAATTTTAAAAAATAACATGATTATGTTCGATTTCAACATATTCTTAATTGATATTTTAAAATAGAAAAACAAACACATACACTAAGCGTAACAAGTTCTACTACCGAATAAAAATTTAATCCTTTTGTCTGATATTTTACTACAAATAGAGCTCGGTAAATCGTGATTGCAAACAGAAACATGAAGTCGATAGGCCTTAATGCAAAGGACTTACGAAAAAAAACCACTGGTTTTTCTCTTGGGCCAAAACAAGGAATACACACACATTCAATATTATCATCGTAGTTTTATCATGCATTCATAGTCTTCACTGTAATTCTATACATGCATGTCTAAACTAATGGCAACGCTCTATCTGAGACTGGTGTCTAAACTAGTAAAATCCTACTACCCTATTTTCCAAGAAATTTTCGTGTTTTTTTTGTAAAATTTTTTTAGTTTTGCTTGCATCAGTATTGAATAAACACTCTTATATAATTTCGGTATTTTAAAAATTCCATTTTAACGTTTTTTTTCCTCCGATTTGAATGAAAAAAATCCATGTCTAAACTTATTTAGTGTTATTTCTCAGAACATGATTTTTAATCAAAAAAATTGAAATAACTTCCACCTGGTTCAACATATAACTAATACTATTTTTTTTTGTTTTACAGATCTAAATATGAGTAAACTTTTGTCCTACCAGATCTTTTATAGTTGAGAAAAGTGAGATTTACTGCCGTCAAATGACTTTTTTTTTGCGTACGTTAACACGGTATATATTAAAATGATTATAAACAATTAATGGAATCGAATTTCAAGATTTTATTCAGACAAAAAACTGCGCAAGGCTATTGGCTTTAATTTGAAACCACGCCGAGCTCTATATCTTGTATAGTGATGAAGTTAGAAAGATTCTTCTCAAGGCCATAAGTTCACTGTACAGTTATATCTTGTTGCTGTATTTTTCAGCTGAGGAGCAGCGGACCCACAAAAACGTCTTACTGAGCCCGACAAAAAAAATAAAGCTTTGGATCTGAGCCCGGATCCAACCTCGTCCGGATCTGGAAGGACTCGCAGCGCTCTAAGGAAGATCTCCCTAAACAAAATTGAAGATTGTTCATTTGTTGTGAGTTATACATTCATTTGAATGTCTATCTTTTATTTTTAGGATAATCTATACTGAAAAATCTCATGAACAATCCAAATCAAATGTAATAAAATGATTTTGTTTTTTTGTTTTTTGCTTTTCGATTTTCCAAAATTCGCTTTATTTATTCTAGACAATTCAATTGAAAAATGAAAATCTCTTTGATTCATCAAATAATCTTCAAGATATTTGTACAATTGAAGATATACTTAAATTACTTCGTCAATTATATTATTTATCTATAAATTATATTCATAGTAATCCACATTTTAATGAAAATTTTTCATTTGATAATTATTTTTATTCAAAAAAATTAAATAATAAATTATTACAACAAATTCAAGATTCAATTCTTATAGCATCATCAAGTTTACCATCATGGACATCATGTTTAATACATTCATATAAATTTTTATATCCATTTGAAACTCGTCAATTATATTTTCGTACAACAAGTTTTGGTACATCACGTTCAATAGTATGGTTACAAGAACGACGTGAAGAATTAATACGTACAATACGTAATACAAATCATTCACGTTCACGTTTATCAAATGAAAATTCTTTACATGATTTTCGTTTTGGTCGTTTAAAAATTGACCGTGCTATTTCAATTGATCGTGAAAATATTTTACGTGATGCAATGAATTTATTTCATTATCATGCTAAATTAAAATCAAAATTAGAAATACAATTTTTAAATGAAGAAGGAACTGGTGATGGACCAACATTAGAATTTTATGCAATGATTTCAAATGAATTACAAAAATATTCACTTGGTTTATGGTGGCATCATGATGATTATGAACATAATCAAACAGATTATGTTAGAAAATTAGAAGGTCTTTTTCCTGCATCATATTCACAAGATAATGAAAAATTAAATAATATTTGTAATTATTTTTCATTAATGGGTATTTTATTTGCTAAATGTTTATTAGATAAATATTTAATTGATATGCCATTATCAATATCATTTTTAAAACTTTTATGTATGAAATCAAAATCTAATAATGATATATGGTATGATGGTATACTTGATTTAAATGATTTAATTATGATTGAACCATTACGAGGAAATTTTTTTAAAAAACTTTTACAATTAATTGAAAAACGAAATAAAATTAATAATGATGAAAATAAAACAAATGAAGAAAAAAAATTTCTATGTCAATTATTAAAAATTGAAAATAATCTACATGAACCTGTTGATATTGAACATTTATGGTTTGTATTTTGAAATTTGAATTTCGGATTGATTTATTATTATTATTATTATTATTTATATTTAGTTTAACTTTTGTTTATTCACCACCATCAAATACTTATGGATATCAATCAGTTGAATTAATTCCAAATGGATCACATATTGTAAGAAAGGAGACGTAGGGGCATATCATAAGAGATCAAATCAGCGCATTCTAGTACTTTACTTGGCCAATCTCATTGAATCATATATCAATAGAACAAGCATGTTGAGACTAATATTTTCGTACTAGTTTCATGAGGTCTTGATCGAATTTTGAAATCTAGAAGCTATCAAGATAATAATACATTTTAGGTCATTATTCTAATAATCCATCGCATTATGGTGGATTCAATTTGAGAATAAGCAGGCAAGACAAAATATTTAGCAACTCTTTGATGGTGTTTCAATTTTATATTTAAATCACTAATTGATTGCTTAATTTAACGAGATAATATAAGTCTGATGTACTGGTAACATATGTACCATATTTATCATCTACACTTATCTTTCAACAAATATTTTAATTTAAAAATTGAAAAGACCAAAACTATGGTATTGCTCATGTGATAGTCTACAAAATCATATATTCTCCGAAATCAAAAAAATCTCCTAAGCATCCTATTCTCCAAGAGCGATTTTATATCTTTTTTTTATCAATATTTAGAAGATTTTGATTAGAAAAAGTTTAGTTTGAGTCAAAACTAATATGATATTCAGAATCAACATAAAATTCTGAGTTGACCCAAGTGCAATTTAAAGGAATTCTGAAACCTTTTTTATCATCGAAAAGTTTTGCCCATGGTCCCAGACGAATAATCAAAATTACATCAAAACATTATTTGCACATTACACATAAACCTTGAAAGTTGTTAAAAGCTATTAGATAGCAAAATGAGAGATGCCTAGAAAATAAAATCGAGATTTTCATTGAGTTCGATTTTTGTCTGGTACCTGAAGAAAATCACGGGCAAAATTTTTCAACGAAAACAAAAAAGTTATAGAATTTCTTTAAATCGCACTTAGATCAATTTAAAATTTCATGCTGATTATGGATATCATATTAATTTTGACTCAATTTGAACTTTTTCTAATCGAAATCTTCTGAATATTGTTTAAGCTATGCTTAGGAATTTTCTTTTTGACTTTAGAAAATATATGATTTTGTAACATTTGAAAAAGAACAATCAAATGAGATAGATGAATTGATCAAAAGCAGTATTAGTAGATCGATTTGACCTCTTATGCACCATCCTTTGTAGATAAATAAATTTATTTTATTTATTTTTTGTTTTATTTAGGATGTAACTATTGATAATATTGATCAATATGTTGATTTATCACTTCAATTTATTCTTCGTGATGGTATTCGACATCAAATGGATGCATTTCGAAGTATATTTTTTTGAAAACAA
This sequence comes from Rotaria sordida, assembly GCA_905250125.1. Taxonomy (NCBI): domain Eukaryota; kingdom Metazoa; phylum Rotifera; class Eurotatoria; order Philodinida; family Philodinidae; genus Rotaria; species Rotaria sordida. The sequence goes on along the minus strand of CAJNOL010000690.1, from coordinate 85,235 downwards.
AAATATTTGAATTTTTGTTTCTAAATTATATTTTAATACATCTATTTCTAGATGGATTTAATCAAGTATTTTCTCTTGATCATTTACAATGTTTTAATCCACATGAATTACAATTAGTTCTTTGTGGTAATCAATGGCCATCATGGACATTAGATGATTTATTGACATATATTGAACCTAGTCATGGATTTACAAGAGAAAGGTTTTTAATTATTGAAAAAAAATAAATCAAAAAGAAAAAATAAATTATTATTTATTGATTTTATTTTATTGTTTTCTTTAGTGCTGGATTTACAAAATTTCTTAATGTAATGTTAGCACTCGATGGACTTGAACGAAAATCTGTCGTTCAATTTATTACTGGCTGTTCATCATTACCACCAGGAGGTTTGTTTTAGTTTTATGATAACGTTTGAATATTAAAACAAATAATCTTTAGGTCTTGCTAATCTTCGACCACGTTTATCTGTAGCACGTAAAGTTGAAGCTGATGATAATTCATATCCATCCGTAAATACTTGTTATCATTATCTCAAATTGCCGGATTATTCAGGTGAAGAAATTCTTAAACTTCGTTTAATGACAGCATGTAAAGAACGAGGTTTTTATTTCAATTAAACGAACAATTTATATTATGTTGTCTTTTCTAATGTGATTTAGCCTTTGTATAATGTTTTTCTTTTTCATGTTAATTAGTCTTTTTTCGTCTCTCATATATTTCCAAAATACGACAAACAAACAAAAAAAGATACAAAATTATTGGACCTTTTTCCAATATTTTTGTCTATAGATGAAAATAAAATAAAACTAAACAGGATTCTATACTATAATGAATGACTATGTTTTCATTGAAACTTGATCATACATATACAAATATATCTCCAAAAAAAGGTGCTAGAACAGAAGGTTCGTGTTAACCGAGCTGTTCAATTTGTACTGAATTTACTTTCGTAGAATTCATCAAGTAAGAAACGGATGTTAATCGAAGATAATCCAAAAACAAGCAGAAAATCTCAAAGAGTAAAAAAATGTTCGGAAAAATTCGGCAAAAAACCTTTGAAGTTCGAAAACCCATAGAAGTCTGACTTCGCTACTTCCTTTGATAGGGCTCGACATTTTCAAAGAAAACTTATTATCGAATTTTGACCTAAAACTGAACGCATACAATGTTCATAATGGGATTATCATATGTAGGAAATTCTAGGATCTTTGTAAGATGCCGGAAATGCAAAATTAAAGCAGAATTTTTCTTATATATGGCAAGATAGAACGCGACGATCTGATCAAGAATATATGTGTTTTTATATCTGTGGTATGAATTTTTAGGAGAAAAGTTTTGTATTTCTGACACCTTGTATAGCGTCTTTTTAGATAAGAAGTTTTCAAAATTTTAGTCAAAATCGATAGCTTTCAACATTACTTATGAATACCTCTCATAAGAATAAAAATTTCGTTCTTCCCTTTCTCATCAGACAAAAAAACTTAGCGGATTTGATTAAAGTCTAATAGAGATATTCAAATTCTTTGTTGAAAGATGATTTTCAAGACACTCGGTATAATATTATCTAAATTTTCAAAAATACTCGAAGATAATATTTGACTTACACAAAGTTTATAGCGTGATGTTATCATCAACTACCGATAAAGTGAAATATCTATTGTTAGAAAATTCTCTTTCATTAATTTTCTTTATTGATGTATTCTATAATTTATTTAATGACGATGAAAATTTGTTTTATGAAATGAGTTAAAACCATATATTCTTTATAAATAATTACTGAAAAGATAATTATTTAAATAATAGACTCTTCATAATCTGTTCATTTAGAAATATAATGTGCTCTATTATGTTTTTTGAATAATTCCAGAAAGTAAAGATCTAGAAACTTATAGTTGTCACCATCCGGAAGACTAACACAGGCAACATGAATCTATGTAAAATTCAATCCGTTTAACAAGGTATATATTTATCATTTTACAATAAACTTATCTAAAATCATTAAAATAAGCTTTAAAAAATCAGTTGTCTTTCGAGATTGAATATCCAAAAAAGAAACATGTTACTACGATCTCCACCAATCAACTTTCAAGACACAGATGCTGCTGATGGAACCAGAAGGGGCTCAACCTTCTTCAGAAACTTTTCAGTTTCATTCAGAAATGACACTATTCAAAATGATAGTCGAAGAAAATACCTACTTTTCAGCCTCAAACAAAGGTTGAATTTCCCGGTAGAAATTTTTTTCTGGCCCCGCCACTAATAGGTACCAAGCACTTTTATGAACTGATTCATCTAACATTAAAATAGATTCACGTTCCCAACTTTGATCTTTCGAATAGTGAAAACCGCAGATCTCTAGCTACATTGCGTTTTAGAGTTATTCAAAAACTAATGGAATACATATTTATAAAATGTGGGTTTGATGCCCTCCAGAAATGCATCGAAAAAATACTGATCGATCCACTGTTCAAATCAAATAAATAAAAGAGTTGCTCCCATAGAAACTGATCTATTTGACACATTTTGTTCTGTTTTGGGAGCAACATTTCAGTGACATAACAATGGTTTCGTATAAACGGAAGCGTCATTCTCAAAAACGAAACAAAAGTTTTTTTTATATCCGGAAATGCTTTTCTCACAAGATACAAAAAAGAAAATTATTCGAACAGAGTAGCTCCAGGAGCTGAACTGTTGAAATAAATCAATTCAGATCAGAGAATGTTTTCAATAGATTCAAACTAGAACTGAACCTGTCAATCTTTAATCAAAAATAAAGAAAATTGAATGTTTCTGGCATCATATGAAATTTTCTTAAGTATTATTCTCCATCCTATATTCAAAATATATATCAACGATAGATTCTAACAGAAAAAAAAAACAACCGATTAAGTCTCACATCCCTAAAAAAAAAGAGCTTATTCATTTCCTAGTGACATCTATATTTCATACATTTTTTACATTTTTTTCTATAAATTTTATTTTTATTTTTATTTTAATCACTCATAATAAAAATATTTTATTAAATAAAAATCAAGTCAAAAAAAAAATATTTTCATTAAAAAAATAATAAATTCTTTACATGGAGGATCAATTTGTATATGGCTGAAAAAAAACTTCTGGCTATAGTTGTTCGTCGTTGAATATTAATAACTTATTCAAAACCAATTAGTTATTCACTAAAGCATTCTCACTCCTATATATATGTATATATATATTCATTTTTCTATTCCAAAAAAAACACATTAAAACAAAAAAAAAAAATGGAACAAAACCTAAGATCCTAAATCTAAAAACTACTTTTTTTTCTCCTTTCCTTTAAATCATACAACGATATTTTCCATATGATGGAAAACTTTTTTTTTCATGTTGAACATATTTTTTTGTAATGATTCACATGTGATGTAATGAGTCTGATGGAAATAATCGTTGTAAGATAATTAATATAAACTTAATTTTTTTAAAATCTCCTTTTAATTAAAATTCAGATTATTTTTATGAATAATCATTATTAAGACAAAAAAAGAAAAGAAAATTATGGTTCATTTTTCTCAATCACTTATGCCTGATGTTCCATTAGCAACATCATTACCAACAACATTTACATTTCAACCAAGTAATAATAATAATCAAATTGATGATCAATCAACATTACAACAACAATCAGTTGCATCATCATCACAATCTCAATTAAATTCATCAAATCAACAACAACGATCATCTTCAAATGATGAATCAAATACTAATAATCAAACACATCCAAATGATTATGAAACACGTTTACGGTATATCAAACAAAAAAAATTCTTCAAAAAAACAAAAAAAAAAATGAAATTTTATTTATTTCTTAGATGTCCTAATTGTGATACATGGGTTGTTAATTTAAGTGATCATTTACGTAAAACTCATCGTATAGCATCACCAGTTGATCGAAAACCATTATTACGTATGGCACGTTTAGAAAAACGTCGTATGACTGAATCAGCAAATAATACATCAACAATAAATCGTCGAACATCATCAACACTTATTGTTAATGGTTTACAATCATCACATACAAATACAAATAATGAAATTGAAAATTTACTTTTTAAACATGAACAAGATTCAAATCCACAATTTTCTGTTACATTACCAGAAAATATTTTACTTAATCATCAAATAACAAATTCTATAGGTCATTTTACATCACCAACATCAAATAAACGTATACGTTCATCAGATGATCATACAGGACAAACAATTAATGGACCATTATCACCAAATAAAAAAAATCGTTTAGATATTATTGATACAACAAAATTAGTACAAACAAGTCATTCATCATCGAGTAGTAAATCAAGTAAAAAAAATCGAAATAAACAACAACAACAACAACAATCACAACCGCAGACAATTATTAAAACAGCAGCATCGGGGATATTTCCACAACAAGCTGTTGCAATGCAACATATGGAAGAAAGTTCGGATGATGTAAGTCAATCGAAATAGACATTGAAATTCATCGTTTACAAAAGAAACTTTACAAGAAAATATGTCCAAATGTTGAATGTTCTTCGACAAGTAGATCTCAGTAACACCCAGAAAAATTTTAAAGGATATTTACTCAGACAAAAATATTTTCGAAAAACTCAAAATAAAGAGCTTTTCTTTATAGGGAAAATTTGATAGTCTTGAAAGTTTCAATAAAAATGAACATGTCTTTATCGAGATATTCAATTTCCAAGTAGACTAGATTACTATGTTCTCTTGTTGTAAATCCATTGGTTTTTAGAAATAGAATATCTCAAGCACGATTTGTTTGTTTTTTGCTGAAACTTCTATGAATATCAATCCGATAGTTGAATCGATTCAGAAATGAACAAAAAAAAAGTTTTTTTCATTGCATAGCATTTTAATGATAAATACTAGTCAAGATGATCTACTTATTTCATTAGAGAACTTCACTAAGTGGTAAATTACTTTTATGATGAGTCTTATCTTCTTACGTTAGTTCTTTTGAGATGAGAGAAAATCCACAAATATTCGTGATCATAGGTGTCTCATGTTGAGTTATGTCAATCTCTGTGATATTTTTTCAACAAAATACCATGTTCTACCTTAGATTATTCTCAAATTTGAATTTTATTTAAATAAAAATTTCAATGAAACTAGTTCATGGCGCAAGTATTTGGTTTTCTATTCTTAGATAACACAATTGAAAATTTTGTGTTGTAGGAAAAAACCAATGTTTTGTGGTATAATTATGTCTTACGAGAGGAGATACTATTGTCAGATTTTTTTTTTAAATGCCAAACATCATTTTTTGAATAACTCACGATGGTTCCTAGTTTCATTACATAGAGCAATGGCGGGAGGGGGAGGAACATCTATCTATGTAATATTCATTACGTTTCAAGGAGATTTGCAAATGAACATTTTTTCTGTTGCATATTTCTACGAGTTTTCGTAGCAACCTATGCTCAAATTACATAAAAATACAGCCTAGAGTAAATCATATTGTCCGTAAAATTATCATATTTCAGAAAACTTCTCTTGAAGTATGAGTTTAGAGTGAGAGTAAAACAATCGAACAATTATATGGGGAGAATACAGCACCCTTCAGGCTACATTTTGGTGTAATTTGAACATAGGTTGCTATGAAAACTTGTAGAAATATATTATTTAATGATGAAAATCCGACTTCGATAGCTAGGAAATATCGAAAGTTATTCAAAAAATAGTGATTGGCATTTTAAAAAGAAATTCGAAAATCGATTTTCTTTCAACAAAAAAAAATCATTCAAATGACTAGAACTAAACAAGAAAAACTTATAAACACAGATCCTTTTCGATTTTCTTTAGTTTCAATAGAGTCTATTTCATGTATTAAAACTCATCTCAAAAGCGATTTACCATTTTGACGAAGTTTTCCTCATCGGTACATGAATTACACTTATGAAAGGACTTCGTTTAATTTCAATAGTTTAAACGATTCAGACCCATAGTTTGACATTTTTGTATGTCAATCATTTTCCGAGCCGGTGCAGACGATTGGTCGGTCTAGACCTATCACATGTTGATGTTAAGATGAATATCTAGTTTTATTGAATACATGAAAAATAAAGACAACGTCTTCGTTCAATGAAAGAAGAGATAACAGAAATGATCATACGTATGACATAATGAAATATTCCATAGAACGAAAGAAACATGATGACGAAGAAAATTCCAGCATACACTAAAATAATAATATAAGCAAGATCGCCCGAGTTATTTGTTACTATAACACAAGACTAGTCCGAATTTTATACAGACCTGTTCTATCTGTGCTCCAAGCACAATAATAATTATTCATTTCGAATGTCAATCAAAGATATGAATATGAATTCCTCTTAATTTTATAAGGATTTATGTCTAGTTAGCTTATAGAATGTTCTCTTGTGAATGAATCAAAAAAAAATTGAATTTTTTAGCTTTCAAAAGTTCTACAAATGATGGGTAATGAAATGAATTTTCTTAATCAACACTTACAAACAACATCAATTCTATTACAAAAACAACTTGATTTAGCGCGTGATAGTTTACATGCATGTTCTGTTCAATTTGCTCGTATGTTTTCATTAAAAATTTCTTTGATTTTAAAAGATTTTTTTTTTTTTATTATTATTTAGATTTAAAAAGAATGATTCAACAACAAATTTAACTTTGGAGGTTTTTTTTTTTGTGTATTTTGTCTTTTATTTTGAAAAAGAAATATGAAATTTAACTATACTTTGCACATTATATATGTATTAATAAATTTTTCTTTTTTGTTCTGTTGTTCCGTTTCTCTTTATTTTGATGACGATGTGAAAAAGAAAAAAAAATTTATGTATAAGCGTGTGTGTGTGTGTGCGTGTATCTATCTATTTGTTCATTCATTTAGTTTTGTTTTATATATATTTGCATGTGTAGATAGTATTGAAGATTATTGAAACAAACAAACAAACAAACAAAAAAAAAGAATTGTCGACATATTTGTTTTCTTTTTCGCGTTTAACTCTTCTATAAAGTTCTTGTTTGGTATTTTTTTTTTGCCCAGTATCCTTCGTTTTTTCGATTGACAAACTACGACTGTCACTTTTTTTTTTTTTGATTTTTCTTTTGGTTTAACTGTGTGTATTGCAGTCATTGTTTCTTGATATCTATATATATATATATATATATAAATATGTATGCCTAAACATGAAATAAATTTGTTTAGTTTACACAAAAAAAAAAAAAAAGAAAATTTGACTAAATCAATGTTAAGAGAGAAAAATAGTAAAAGATAGAACGAGGTAAGATATGTGAGAAAATCCATATATCGATATTTTAGATGGAAGTTGATGGTGAAGTTGAAGTAGAAGCTGATTTGCCAACTTCATCATCTTCAACAGTTCTAACAACTACGACAACTACAAATGGCAACAATCTACCTATACCACTTCGTGTTATTTTACCGACTTCATGTGAGTGCCTCTTTTCCGGTTTCAAGCGGATTAGTTGGCCATTGTAGAAATAATAAGAATTAAATTTATTTGAAAAAAAAAAAATTTTTTTTTTCTTTATCTGAAAGAATAGTTCCCTATTTGTTTTCATTTGACATTCCAAACATAAATATATATATATATAACGAATATGAAGATAAGAATAAAATCTCAGTGGATATTATCTTGATTTCAAATCAAATCGTATTCATCTTAGATATATTCTTTATTTAATATAAAAAAAAGTGATCAAATGATACATATATTTGCGATAAGCTTTTTTTGTTTGTTGATCTGTTGTTATTATTCTGGTCGTAGGGTTGAATGACACAAATTTGCAAGCTAATCATTCAGCTACTTAGAAGTATTATTTGTAATGGAAATTCGTATTCGATATGTGGTTGCGATTGAATCAATAACAAGTTCTTTTAGAGACTTGTTCAATCAGAATTTCATGTCAAATACGAAATTTTGCCACGAATAGTACTCAATTAGACGAGATATTACATGCTGTATAAACGAAGCCTTTAAGAAACTGATAGAACTATCCAGCAATGATGGTAAAATCTTAGAAAATTAGTCTATTGAGATAGATTTGTTTAATTATTTAGATATGAAGCTCGTATATATATATGAGCAGAGGCTACGTCATTAGTCGTCTTCTCGACGATCCGAAGCCACTAAAAAATAGTATATGACATGGAGGGAATCAATACAAATTCAAGATTGGGTAGCTAGAAATATTGCTGAAACGATTTGTAAAATTTTATACCAATGTTGGTATTAATGGTTGAAGTTTAAAGTAGCGGGTTTGCAGGATAAATGTTAGAGAATTTTTCTCAGACAGGATACGGAAAAATCTTATGCTGTAAATCTTTAGTTTAAAGTAGGATGAGTTGACTCCAGATCCCTTGTGGACAATAGAAGATCCTTCTTTAATTAATAGCTTTTCTCGAAAAGCTGTAATTTTAATTAGGATATTTTTATTAAAGTATGCCTGTTATCGATTTCAAAAAAAGAATGGACTCAGTTGTTTGTAGAATAACTCAGCAACACTGATAGCTATCGAGCTCGCGTTTTCGTCGTTAGAAAGAGCATGAGTGGAGGCACAAGTCTACCTGAGAATCAAAATACTTGAAAAGTTTTCTAGAGGGTTCGAAAGATTTTTTTGGAACATCACTGACTGATTCGCTTGATTAGCTAGGATATTCTATGGGCAAATTTTCAGGTCGAAATTCCATAATTTCATTTTCCGGTAAATATTTAGGAAAGTATCGAAAATTCAGTAAAACTAATCATAAGTTTTTAAGGAGAGGTTGAAAACGCCTAAAAGTTTTGAGGTTTATAAAGCAAACATTGGACTATAATATGGCTAAATTGAAATTGAAAACACAGCTAATCAAGCAAATCAGACAGTGATTTTCCAAAAACAATTCCTGGAATCCCATAGAAAACTTTCCAAGTATTTTGATTCTCAAATAGACTTGTACTCCCACTTAGTCTCTTTCTAAAGGCGAGAACCCAAGCTCGATAGCTATCAGTTTTGCCAAGTTATGCAACAAACAATCGAGTACATTCTTTGCTGATATGGAGAATAGTTTTCAGAACATCGAGCTGGGAATCTCAAAAGACTGAGCAATATTATTTCTGGATTTCTAAAACTCTAGGAATCATTTGTTAAATCTATAAAATCGCTTTGCTTTTCTAATGAAACCTTTTTAATTAGAAATAATGAAACATAATTGAAGATCCAGGACCTTCAATTTCGAGAAGAAATTTACCATGTAAAAATATCATTACATTATCGGCATTCTATTTCTAGTTATCCAATCAAAGGAAAAAGATAATTTTATGAAACACAATCTAACAAGAGTATTGAAGTATAAGAGTAAAAATTGGGAGCCTTCTCCCTCACACCACAGATCCACATCCCACTATAATATATGAGCTACTTTCTTATTGCATTTCTGGATGATGATGATGCAGAAATGTGTTCCAAAATAAATAGAATAAAATAATCTCTTTGTAATCAACTGAAAAAGATTAGTTTACGAAATAAAAAGTTCTCTTAATGCCAAGAAAGAACTTCTTTATTTCTTTTTTTTTGTCCTGTCTTTCAAAGATCAATTCATTATAAGTCCAGATGATGTCAATCGTTTATTGGAAATGCGACGTATATTTTATCAAAAAGAAAATGAACGAAAATTATCAAAATTAGGTCTTCCAATATTAGTTGATAATGATGGACGTTTATCAACAACAACAACATCAACAAATGATGATAATACAAATTCTAATGCAGTTTCATCATCAACAGGAAAACCTATTCGACGTCGTGATATGGAATGGTTATCTATAGTATTACCATTTGTTAAAAAATATAATCCACATTGTGGTATATGTGCATCAAGTAAAAATTATGGTCGACGTTTAGATACAGCAAATAGTTATTTATTACGTTCATATTTTTATTGTCAAGGTCGTGATTGTCCATTTAATTGTATAGTTACAATAAAAGAAAATGGTAAAGCATTATTATGTTCACGTTTTTCAAATGGAAATATAGTTGATCATCGAAATGCTAAACGTGTTGCAAGACCAAATCGTTCATTAAATAAATCAAATATAAATCATAATAATAATAATAATAACAGTAATAATAATAATAATAATAATAGTAATAATAATAATAATAATGAAATACGTTCAAATAATTCAACAAAACGTTATCGTAAATCACTAAATCCAATTTTACAACAATGGAATCAAACATTTACAGATGATTTAACAGCAAATTTTAATACAAGTGATTTAAATTTAACTGATGCTGATTTTGAAGAAACATTACGTTTATCATCAACAAAACGTTTTATTAATATGTGTTGTAATCTTGTACAACTAACAACAAATTTACGTCATGAAATTGATCCAACTGGTTTATTACCAGGTGCATTACAACATGTTTCATTAAGTCCATTTCATATTGCTGTTCATACAGAAAATTCCGTTCGATATTATCATTCAATGTTAACAAAAAAATCACTGGATAAACCACCACCACTTATACATATCAAACCAGCGACAACTATTCAACAAAATAATACAATTAGTACAGCTAGTCAAAGTAGGTTTGTTTTTCAATAGAATTTAAATGTCTTTAAATGTTTATGCGATATTTAAGAACACATATCAATGAAAATTTTTAGAAATCGATCGGAAGTTAGAAAATAAAATCTTTATTTCACTGACACAATTTGATTTTTGATGCTGGAAATCTGATGATGACCGCCCAGTACCCTCTCCCTCTTAATCCGCCACTGGTGTGTGAAGTTCATCTCATCACACATATCCACACTCATCTTAACGAGGGAACTACCTGAACTGTTATCTGTCGTCGGAGTTCATGTTGGGTTCACAAGGAGGATTTGGTAAGACTAGAGAGATTCTAAACAGGCTCATGCCTATGAGCCTCTGAAGCCAAGTTAGGACCGTTTTACTGAGTTTTAGGTATTTAACGAAAAATCAAATAACGAAATTTCAACCTGAAATTTTGCCTGCAGATAGATTTGATGACTCTGGGAATATTCTAAAAGTTTCAGCTTAAAAGAATGTTCCTCCGTCGAGATATTGAATTTCAAAAAAAATTTTCGTTTGTTACAAAAATCGAGTTTACTTGAAAATTCAATATCTCGACAAAAGAACATTCTTTTCAGCTGAAACTTTCCAGTTATTTCCAGAGTCATCAGATGAACTTGGCTCCAGAGAGACTCCATGGGTCGAACTCTTTTAAGATTTCTTTAGTCTCACCGAGACCTCCTTGTAAAGCTAATGTGGACTAAAACGGCGGGTATCAGTTCGGATAGTTTTCTCGGAAGGGCGGGCGAGTGATATTTATCTTTCAAACACATTTCTTTGAAAAAGTGAGAAAAAAAACAAGGACATCTTTTTTTTCTATAAAAGTCAGGAGAGGAACGAAAGAATTACGCTTCTGGTGGTCTTAGTAATGGTTTCTGAGCGAAAAAATATACTGTTTTATAGTCACCTCGATATGCTCTATAATCTCTTCGGATCACAAAAGTTTTTCGTTAGGAAAAACTGATTTTCCAGAAAATGAGTCTCTGAAGTCTTAGCTATCGGTCTCGTATTGATATTCGTAGTTAGCATGGTTGGTTACCTATAATCCACTAGATTTGTTGAAAAAAGCGGTTAAACAGTTAGGAGCTTTTCATCGTAAGTATCTGTTAATCAACAATAGGAGTGTTAGTGAAACTAATTATGAGAGTAGCAGACCTCAAAATGGTTCGTCTGACTCAAATTTTATTCCTTTTCCAAGAGATATTTCTCACGTAAGAAAATAAAATTATCTTATTATGATTTTTTAAATTTAAAGATAGATTTCATTTGATTTTCATCTTTCGTAATCAATTTTCAAAAAAAGACTAAAATCAATTGAACCTATCTTTAAAACTGAAAAATCAAATTTCGAGAAGAAAAAATAACAATCAGAAACCTTTATTATGCAAACTTTTTGGAAGTTTCATTTAATCAATAAATAGAAGCAGAGCATTTATTCAATTCAATGACATTCTTCATTCACATACAAGGTCGAGTGCACTATCAACTGCATTAAATGACATGAAGGTTACTGAAGTGAAAGAGTGTCAAGTGTGCAGTGAAATTAACATTGAAACTAAAAATAATAACCGATCTGACCCTTTGAAATTGATCAACGAGTATTTTACTTGTGAAAGTTTATATTAATAAATGATAGTCTTCAAGAAATTGGAGCTTCTACGAACATAGCTTGTTCTTTCGGTTCAATAAATAATTCAATTTGCAATTACTATAATAATAAACTTTTCATAATGTTCTAATAAATGACTGCAGTGATTGTGAAGTTTCATGGTGTAGAAATATACTTTAAAAAGTATCATTCTGAGTTACACTAGGTCGAACGAACATGAGCGATTAAATTCTTGGCCTGATTTCGAGGTCTGTTATATAGAGAAAACAAGCAGCGTTTCGACTAGTTGTTTTCAATTAAAAAATGAATTATAAACTGATTATTTGAATTTATTATTAACTGCTTAAAGACTAGGATAAGATATATTTAGACATATGTAGTGTCGAGGTCAACAATTAAACAATGATATTGAGATTCAATGGAAATACCGATTCATTGACATTGGAACCTTGAGGCATCGGCTCTATCAAAGTATTTGCATTTTGTACTTTTACTCATAATAATCAACGAAAAGTAGTAAAATAAGTACATCAATGCTTTTAGTCTTAACATTTCATCCTCTATGCTGGTTCCAGATGAGTTATTGATAAAATAATCTTATAAATCGAGTTTTAGTCTCCGTAATATACCAATATTATGGCTAGATCCATCGGATGTTCTGTTCTTGGTGCAGAATGATTTTAGTTACTCTGCTGATCATGAGCATTGAACTATATAAGAAATATTGATTTGTTTTTTTCTTTCATAGCAGTAGTGAATAGACAAAAATAGCTTATTTCCTATGGTACTGTAATAATAGAAAAGGAAGGGATGAATATATAAAAACTACTTTTGAAATGATGTATGTGTTTGTGACATGTATTGCTAAATAATCAAACTATTTTCCTTTGAGACATTGCATCTATATCAAATAGTATGTCAACGTTTCATATGATGAAGTCTACAATGTATACATTAACTTCACTCTCGACTGTCCTCTGTTCGCTTAATAGGGGCAACACCGTCCATTGTTCGTGATCCGCCACACTGTTGTGGAACTTTCGAAACTTATATGAACAATATATTTCAGATGAAATATCTCTGCCTATAAAAATTGCAATTAAGGGACCTTCCCCACCTCAAAAAGTCAATTTTGATCAAATTTGTCGATTTTGTGATTTATAGCTCGTTAAATAGAGCAAAGTGTCTACTTTCAAATGCGTTGTAGTTTATTGATTTTATGATGGGATTTAAGGATATTATAAAGGTTTTTCTGAACCTTCCACATTGGTAAATAACGTTTTTTTTCTAAAAAACTTTTGGTTTTCTCTCAAAATAGGGTTTTTGAATTTTACGTTTCCGTGCGTCCCAGATTTCTCTAATGGCTAATTCGAATTCAGCCATGACTCATGTGATTCAAACCGATCAAAAACAGTCGGTAGAGCCCATTGGAGTACCAAATATTCGAACTCGGTTAACAGAAAAATTTCAGGTCACAACTAACTCGACGGGCTCTAATCGCCGGTATACTACCGATAATTTTATATCTAAACTGTTAGCTATCTTCTGACCATCATTCTATCGCAGTATACCGATAGTTGTTCTTCAACTGGCAATCTATTGCCGACATACAGACGAGATGGTGCGACCAAACGTTAGACATACGAAGTAAAATTTTAATGAATATAAGAACAAGTGGCAAAAAGATACATATAAATCGTTTGAACTATTGAAGTGCTATTTGTGGTTTCTGTTCGATAGGACTTTTCGAACATCTTATGAATTGAAATAATCCTTAAAAAATTTCTTTTGAATCATTATAACACTTATTTTGTTCTGATTGATTATTTTTTTTACAAATATTATTTAGTAATTATTCTGAATAATGATTTTATTTATCATCCTGCTCGAACAAATTCTTCATTACCAACTCCAACTAGAATTGCAGCATCAACTTCTGCACCTCAACATCATATTGCTTATGTGATTGTCGATATGGTTGAGGTAAGACTTTTATTTTTGTTCCTCATACTATTATTTTCAATCATTCACTTTTTCTTTTTTGTAGCATGATGAAAAAAAATTATTTTATTATGAATTTATGTTAAGTAATCTCGATGATACATCATTCATTCCAATAAGTCTCACTTATACAGAAGATACCGATGATATTGTTGCTCAAAATTATGTTCTTAAATCATGGTTAGAACGTTTTCATTTTGATCATGAACATTTATATAAATCTTCATTACCATCATTATCAAAAAATTATTTTTTTCCTCAACCATTAGTATTACTTGTTGATGATCATCGTGAAACACCATTAAATAATTCTTGTCTACAATTTTTTAATAATGAAACATTTAAAGAAGTTTGTTCTAACAAAAAATAAAATATATATATAGATGTTCTTTTTTTTTTCTAACTAAAAATTTTTTGTTTAGTATATAATGCGAACTTATCTACTTGTTTCATCAAAAATTGAATATCCTGTACAACAAGAACCAACAAATCGAATTGTTCTTTATGTTAGTTCATCATTAATTATATTTGATTTTCGTACACTTGTTAATAAATATGTATCAAATGAACTTCGTCAATTAGCATTATGGTCAAGTCTATTATTATTATATACTCAAACATGGCGTGAAGTTAGACAAAATTGGTCATTAATATGTGAAATATTTCTTAATTGGGGAACAAATTTTGTTTCATTAAAAGCTTATGAAGAATTATGTACAAAAGTAGCAAAAATAGAAAATGATCCGGATATAACACATCTTATGGATCTTATTTATAATAATACAAATACAATCAATGATAATGAACAACAACAACAAGAAGATGATAATGATAATGATAATGATGATAAAACAAGTGAAGATGTTGTTGATCTTTCAGATTTTCAAAATGATCATTTTTATACAAAAAATGTAAGGTTTGTTAAAAAACGTTCTCGGATCTGCTCGAACAATTTTTATTCTATTTTCAAGATAAGCACATCTGAATATAAAAAACCTTTGTTTTATTACTGAAATATTGTTTCCAAAACAGAATAAAATTTTTCAGATAATGTGCGAAGAAACATTCCTAAGTATTCAATCGCTTTTTTCTTGAGGTTATTACTATTCGATTGATCATCCTGAATAGTAAACAAGATTGTTTTGCTTTGGTTTTCAGTCTCCGCGTGTTAAGTTAGAAGTACTTTACTCAATATTTGCCTTATGAATATAGGACCTAGATAATTGAATTTCGAGCGAAAATTTTTTCATAGAGAGAGTTGCTTGTGACTATCAAACCTCTATCTATGGTAAAAATTTCAGCTCGAAATTCGATCATTCAGGGTCTCAATAATCCCATGCTCGGATAAAGTACTCTGAACTTAACGCACGAAGGCCAGAAAATTAAATCAAGACAGACTTTTTTACTACTCATCATGATCAATCGAATAATCATAGTGTCAAGCAAAAAGCAATTGGAAAGTTAGGAACATTCCTTCGTTAATTCCAGAAACTGAACTATTGGAACAGATTTTTAATATGATCTGATCTGTTTGAATTTTGAACTAGTAGATTCGTAATAAAAACAGTTATTTGTTAAAAAAAAATTTTAGTATTTATATGATTGTTGAAATAATTATTGAAGTTGAAAGTGATAACTTAAAAAAAAAAGTATCCCAACAGTTAGTGATTACCTTCAGAGCTAAGCATATACCGAAATCAGTAACTCGGATTCGGTTCGATTTTAGTTTTTTTTCTCTCGCCGAAGCATCTACCAGATCGAAACTATCAGAAAAAGAGTTTTTCGAACCGGAACTGAAAATTATAGATAAATTTTCTATGATTTTCAGCGAAATATATTATAAATCAAATAAAAATAAGAGATATTCGTCGACTGAATTAATCAAATCACGAGTATTTAAGACTTTTTAAATTTAATATGAATAAATTCTGAAATAGTTTTCTCTAAGTCGACAACTAAAAGAACTTTCTCATGCAATCTTGTATTCTTAGAAATCATTTTTTTTTCGAAGTTTCTACTACTTATTCTAATACTAATATTTTATGTTTAATTTAATAAGAATAGAATATCGCGAAAAAAAAAGAAAGTATCACAAAATTTTGCTAAATTCTTTTGAAATTTTTCTTCATTGTAAAATTAATTCATTATTTTATTTTCAAAAAGATGATTACCAATGAAACTAATCGTTATGTTTCACCATATGAAAATGATTTACGACGAATATTTAATGAAAAAAATAAATCTAAAACAGCATTAATATCATCATGGGATACATTATCAATATCAGATCGTACTATATTAAAAAAAATTAAAGGTAATTGGAAATGGCTTCATTTATTACTTAAAGATTATATACCATCTATACCACTTTGGTCAAATTTAATACATTCTATATCAAATAATTTTAAACATGTTCGTCTTAATAAACGTATGACAAGATTAATGATGAGTAAAGATAAACGAATTAATCAAATAAAACGTATTCAATTAGCTGAACGTGTTCATAGAAAAACTGATCTTGTTATAAGCAGTTTAGCAAAAGATTTACATTTACAAGTAACTAATGCTGATTTAAAACAATAAAAAAACAATATTACACAGAACAAACAATTGTTTTTTCTTTCTACGTTTGTATATGGTTGTTTTCTTCTTTTTACTTTCAGTTAAAATGATTCTTCTTGTACTTATATATCTATATATATATATCTATGGCTGTTTTCTAGTGAATTTTCTTATTCCTATGACAAACAAACACACAAAAAAATGACTGTCAATCATATCATAAAGATTATACTGATCATAACACAAATAGATAATGATATTTTTAACTGTTACAAGTTAAATTACTCAAACAAAATCTAAAATGAAATAATTTCATTGAGATAATGAAAAAAAAAATCTGAAAACATTTCGTTTCATTTTCTTTTGTTTTTCAATAACTGTGATTGTCAAATAATGATTATCTGACCATGATATAATATTTTAATAAAAAAATTTTTCAAAAAATCTTTTTATAACATACATCATCAACTACAGTAATCATTTATATATTAAAAAAAACATATCTTATGATAAGCATTAATGATAAAGGTACAACGATGGCCTTTCACCGCCCATTTGTATAGAAATGTATTTACACTCATTATCGTTATGATCAGTGAAGTGAACAAAAAAAAAAAGAGCGAGAGACCCACAGTGAATATCCATGAAGTTGATAAATATGTGACGAACTTGTGTTGAAGCTAATGCTAATGTAAAAAAAAAGATGGATAAGCATTTTTTGAATAATTTCTGATTGTTGTATTGGCCGTTCGAATGTACACTTGATAATTGAAAACTTATTCTAGTCCCCTTACAGGGTACATTAGTTTTCACAAAAAAAGTCCATTGAAAACCTTCAAAAGGACAAAGTCAAAAAAAAATCTGTAATATATGATTTGATGAGTCTTCATCTCCTCTTTGTAAAGGTGAAAACCATAGTTCTCTATCTTGTTTCGATTAAAAGTTATTCAATGTCCACAAAGAAAACCTTGGCATTCATTGTCAATATAACATTGCATGTTTTGACTGGTATGCTTGTGATATAATGTATCAGTGGCCTACTGTCATCATTGCATTCCTAGTTACCTAGGTCTGATCAACATTCCTCACAGGATTGCTGCCAATTTTATAAACCAGCTACAGAAATAAATAGTAGAATCTCTTGTTTATAATAAATCTATTTTGAGTTTAGTTCTAATATTCTGTTAGATGAAATCCAATTCCAACAAAAATAAAATTTGAAAAATGGATAAGGGATTCGAACTATGTTGGGAACAGATGCAAAAATAATTCACGAGGAGTATTGGGAACTTAATGTTTCATCATATCGAACACTTGCAAATTGGGCAAAGGGTTTTCATGACAGATGAGAAGATATCAATGATAATTCTCGACCTAATCATTTGGTTTTCGAACCGACAGATGTAAATATTGAACTGTTACGATAAGTTATTAACCATGATACATTAGAACAAATGATCCACGATTGTCTAAAGATGAGTAATGTTACATTATGCTTGGTATCTCATCAACTTAATAATGTACACAAGCAAGAACGAGTTAGAATTTGTCATGAAAATTTGGTAGCATTTCATGATAGATCATAGTGATTTCATAATATTAATACAGGTAATGGGACATGAATTTATCATAGACACATTAGGCATAAGTCAACTAATGCAAGCTGAATTAGTGAAAATTAATCAGCAACAATTATATTGTTCATCGAAGTAAATTTAAGCGAAAAATTTCGTTTTCTATATTTTTAAATCAAATGGTCATGTTCTTATACATAGTGTGAATAAAAGCAAGACTATAGATCACAATTATTATATTGAAAATTGCTGCAAACTTGTTGTCAATAAAATATGGAAACAAAAAGAAAGCTGTCAGGTACATATGTGTGACTTCCTACTGATCCAGATGTTATTAGTTATCTAACACAAGATATTATTAACATAAAGTCACACTCATCATTTTCACTAGACCTTACACTATGTTATTTTTTTGATTAAATGATTATATCAATCGTTATTTAATTGGCCAAACAAATGAAAAATCATTGATTCGTGTGGTTTCCAAGATAATTAAAAATATTCCAGAAGAAGAGTTTAAAAAAAAACCATTTGAAAAATTATTAGAAAATATGAAACTTGGTATAAATAATTATGGTGATTATTTTGAACATTTAATAAAATAAAATAAAATATATTCTCTTTATTTTTTGTTAAGATCGAAATTGTTCAAAAGACTTTTCGAGACATTGAAACAACAAAGTAACTAAAGCTTGAAAGATTGAAAAATGAAACATTCTGTTTTTTGAAAATAGAAATCATTGTCTAACATTTATTTTTTCTCTTCTGTTTATTTGTTTAATATGTTAATGATAGTAAAATTCTTTTGTCATATCATATATCAGAGTAAAAAAGAAAAATATGAAGTCGTTGTTTTTATTTTCTTGACTATTTGAAATCTATTATTAATATATAATATATAAATGTAGATAAAAAGAAAAAAAAGGAAGCAAGGTTAGTCATTGCATGTGTCGATCTAACAAATATTCTTTTCATATATCTATACTGCAAAAAAAATGAAGTAAACTCTCCATGGAATAATGTATATACATTGTGTTGTCGTTTCTTTTTTGCAATTCTTATTATGATTTATCTCGTGTTGGTACAGGAGCATATTTTCCTTTAATATACCGCATTAAAGTAAATGTTCCAAGTATAGCAAAAAGTATAAAAATTAATTCAATAACCAATTTAGTTATATCTTCAGTCACAGCATAAGTATCAGGTATCATTGTATTCTCATTTGAGTATGTTTCTGTAACCGTATTGACTGATTCATCCGCATTTATCAAGACACTTGGAGCTTTTGTTGTTGCTACGAGACGATTAGGTGCTGTTTTAATAATACGTATTATACCAAAGACCAATGTTAAACCAAATACAAAAATAAATACAATACCCGTAACCATTAATATCATGGCATTATCAAACCTAAATAATATATGTTATTAAATCGAAATATTTCAATTTATTACATACCATGTTGCATAAGTAGCCAAGAAAATTGAAATAAGAACCAAACCGCCAATAGCAATCGTTGCAATAGCGTATGGATTTGTTGGTCGTCGAATGGTTTCAACAATACCATGAATAACATAACGAAATAATATACTCGATAATAAAAATCCATAGAAAACGGTTAATAAAATTCGAACACCACGAATTTGTTTTTTTTTTTCAAGAGCCATCGTTTATCTACAAATATGAATAATTATATACTCAATTCATCAATATAACACTTTAAATGAATGCATGCATAGTTGGGTCAATATATGTATACGTCTTATGCTTTTATTTCGTTCTTCGTTTTTTTTTTCGTTGTTCTCTTCTATTCGTACGTACTTAGAGGGCACACCCTACTAATTTCATGTAAGTAGTAAATAAAGCAAACAGAAAAAGATTCAATTTGAGTTACTTGTACAACGCTTTTTTTTCTTCTTTTCTTCTTTCTACGTCGTTTCTAATCTCATGTGCTTGTGTCGTCGTTCTACACACTGTAACCGACGAGCAGAATATTTATTATTGGTTCTTACTTAGTATACGAGATAGGAAAGAAAAACATACCATCAAGTTATGTACTCATTGACTCATAGTATATGCGGAAAAATAAAGAGAAATGCATCTATATATTTCCTTATGTTGCCTGTAACAAAGACCGAACATCATAATAGATATTCCTTTTTTTTTTTCTTTTCAATAAGTACCAGTTGGTACAAATAAAAGAATAGATCTACGTTGTATGAATTTGAATATATAAAAGAACACTTATGCTTGCAAATATTACATCATACTTAAAACAAGTAACCAATATAGAATTACAACAATTTTGTAATCTATTCATTCTATGCGTTTTTACTGAATTTTAACAAACACATTGAAATTGAAGATTAGTATAAAAAGGATATGTAGGTCATAGGAAGTTTGAACTTTATCGTTGTTTAGTCGACGATTAGATGTATCATAATACGGAAGTTTTCAATGTTTTATTTAGTTCAAATAAAAAAACAACATATTTTCATAAAAAAAACTTTTGGTTTATTGTATAATTATATCTTTGTATTCAAATTCATAATAATCATTAGTAGATTTTTAGTTTTGCTTTGTCTTTTAATAAAGTTTCGTTTAAAGATAATCAAAGATTTTATTCTAGTTTGTATATCAATAATTAATGATGTAGAAATAATAATCATCTTGTTTATGACGTTGATAAATTGTACTGTACAATATCAATACAAACGTGATGTTATTGTTTATTTTATAGTTAATATAGGTTCGCCTTTCTTTTACGTTTCATGAATATAGTAGTACTGATATTATTATAATTCTTATAATGATAATATTAATATATCGAACTAATATCATTTTATTTCATATTTTTCACAATAGTTATACGCCATAACGAGATTAGCTTAGTTATGAGGATATCATAGGCGAAGTGTTTTGATTCTAAAATAGGCTCAACATTTTCTATAAGATTCTCACCTGGAAGTAAAAAAATGAAAGAAGACAAGTTTTTGAGTACTACTCAGATGAAATACAGTTAGTGCTTCTTTATATGAAATTCAGATTTTGCAATGTATAACAATGGTGCAGGTCAGAAAAGAATTCATAACTTGCGTGAAAAAACGTATGAAAAAAATTTAATGGTAGAACAAAAATGTTTCATAAAAAAATCGATACTGTATGTGAGTTTCTTCACTGTTGAAAATGTTAAATAGGCATATAATCTTAGTCGTCAAAGGCAAAGAAAAATTTTTCACAGATTCTACTTGATCTAGCTTAGATTTTTTTTTGTACAACTCTTCTTCACTTATAATGAAGAGTCCCCACTTCTAATCATTGCCGATGTGTAACTTAATATTTATTTATATAAAACTCGATGTTTCTTCAAAACATTTTCTAAGTATGCTTGATTAAGAAAACGTTATTATTGGTCGCCGAAAAATATTAGCATTTATACAAAAAATGTAATGCACTGCTCAAATCTATCAATCTGATGAAAGAAGAAAACTGTTTGAACCTAGGAAGTATGAATTTAGAGTGAACTTTTGCCTACTTAAATCTTGTTATTCTATTGGCAATACTTATTGAACATTAATTTATATCGAATGAAACGATTTTAATATTAAATCTAATATGAACCTGTTTTTTTTTTCTCCGAAAATAAACGAGTAGAATCATTTGGAAAAAAAAGCCTCGAGTTATTTTATAACACAATGATAGTAATGATCGTATTAATAGTTTTTTAAGAAACCATTTGAATATCCAAATAAGATTATTGTATCATAAAGAAAATAAAAACAATCTATTTGACGTACATATTGTTTGCGTTATAAACATTTGCGTTTATGGGTGTTCTTCTTATTGCCCTTTTCATTCTACTTTGAAATATTAGTTGAAAGGTTTCTATTTTCAACTGATGTGTCAAGCATACAGGATTGTCGTATGTTCTAATTAGAGTTGAGATCGATCGTTAAGC
Organism: Rotaria sordida; assembly: GCA_905250125.1. Classification (NCBI taxonomy): domain Eukaryota; kingdom Metazoa; phylum Rotifera; class Eurotatoria; order Philodinida; family Philodinidae; genus Rotaria; species Rotaria sordida. Next base: position 62,908 of record CAJNOL010000690.1, on the reverse strand, counting down.
TTCAATAAGATTCGTAAACTGAACATAGTATATGCAAGTGGAATAGTGGTTTTTTTTTATGGATATTTGTAGAAAGAGTAATATTAGTTCTTGAACTCAAGTAACTAATGAAATAAAAATTCTGTATTAATTTTGTTTTTGATATAACGTTCCAATGTAATATCATAGTGGTTTAATCTTTGTTTTTTTGTTTATTGAAATATATGAAAGAATATAATCAGAAATGTTTCTTAAAGATCAGAAAAATTTTAGAATAAAAACTATTGGAAAACTCTTTCACAATTCTTTTGAACTAATAGAAAAAATTTCATCTAATAGGAAAAATTATCTTTTTGATTCGTCTATTCTGAGTTCTATAACATATGAATAAGATATTATTCTTGTACTAAAAAATAAAATGTTCCATATGTTTTATAATATCTTCTAACATCATTGATTTTTCATAACTACCGATCGTTGTCGAAAACTTAAATTTTGCTTCGAAAGAGAAATTGCCAGAAACTATATATTTTTTATGAAAAAGTAATCTTATCATAGTTCTCTAATAAACGACATTAATTGATATAGAACTTCGCTTTTTTATGAGACTTTCAAAAACAAAAAACTTGGGTTTCATTTTGTAAACGTTATATTGCATTATTAATTAAACTATCTGTTGTACCGTCTCTTGTATGTTAGATCAATTATTTTAATATCACATAAAAGTCTTGATTGTAATAAACAGCTGAATATGTATGATGATAGAAAATATCGAAAGTACATAACGAAATAAGTCAAACAAGTATATTCTGATACAAAAAAACTGATGAGGAAAGTTGTGGAAGAGTTTCCAAACACCTTTTGTTCGAACATTTTTGTAGCTTTTAGGAAATATTTCTGATCAAATACTTTTACACTCGATATTTTTCTTTTTCTTAGAAAAAGACAATGAAATCTCTATGATATTGTATTGTATCGTTATATCGAAAATAAAATTAATATAAAACTTTTGTCCTATCCGTTATTAATCTCTCAATAATTTTGTATATAATTACTTTGTCGTTTGTACGTTAAAATAAGACAAAATCTATGAAACAAATGCAATGTAATCTCTCGAAAAATTCGATAATACTGACATTTGTAAGACGATAAGTAATGCATTTAACTGTACTGTATATAAGGTGAGAAAAAGAATAACCTTTTACGGCTATCTGTATTTATATGGCCAAGATAAATAAAAATCATTGAAAATCCATGAAAATACTTCAATACGAATTTTCCTTATAGACGTCGAAGAACTGTCGAAATACGAGAGATTCGTTAAAAATACTTGAAATTATAAATAGAAAGAACTTTGTTTGCATATGATGTCATCTACACAAAATGAACTGCATAAGACACAATTTAGAATCAGTTCGGAAGAATTTCGATAGCACTTAAGATAAGAATTAAAATAATCTATATATATATATATATATCTGCTTTGACCTTAATTGTGAAATATTATACAGTTTATAATCTCGCGTGACACTTACACGTTGTTACTTCTTTGTCTCATCAACCAGAAATTTTTTGACGACATTATTTTTAATGATAAAAATCTTGTATATCATTTAGTGAGTCAATCAAATTTTTAAATTTTGTTTTATAGTTTCAATTAACGAGACATAATACAATTTTCTTATCGTGTTTTACGGATTTATCTCCAACTCACTGACTTTCATTCTACAGTATTCTGATTGTTTTTAGATGGTTTGTTTACTCTTGGGATTATTTTTAATCTTGCATGATAGAAAAACGAACAATGACTGTACAACTGAGATTCTTAATTCTGTCAACTTCTGAAATTTATAGATGAAAAAAAACAAGGAATTGATCTTTTAGATCTTATCTGTTTAGGCTCTTAATGGTTAAATGAAGTGGCAATTCACTCATATATTTTTAAAAAAAGAAGCAATTTAATAATAATGATTATTAAAATAATAATAAAAGTACTTCAAATCTAGAAATTTCTATCTCCTTCTTTCAATAAACTTTAATTTTTATGAACTATTGCCTACTTTTTCTTATTTATATTAATAACATTTAAACGTTGTATCTCTCTCGCTTATACGCAAACATTACGTGTTGAAATGCATTTTGGATGTCTCAATGTATAAAATAGACATTTGTCAATATTCGTTCTATTTGTTGAATTGTTATAAATCAAACATATATAGACACATACATATTTATATATATATATATATATATATATATGTATATGTAAATTTATCACTGAATGTAAATAAAAACTAAACTAAGAAAAAATACGAATAATTGAACAAAATAAAACAAGAAAATGGTATTCTGTGCATTTACGCTAAGTGTAAAAATTTGTAGAATTCACCAATCGATCGATCTATAAGGAAAAAAAAAGAAGTTATATGCTTTTCATTATTTGATAATGTATACCTTAGAAATGCCTCGATGAATAAATAAATCAAGAACATATAATTCTTCTTTTGTTTCTTGTAAATCACGTTTATACGTTTGCCATTCATCTCTATTTGGCATAAATCGTTTTCGATTTTTAATAGAAGACGAATCAGCATTAAGCGACGTTTCGATAACCTAGCAATATTTCATTATATATAATATTTACAAAACATAAAAAAAATAAAAAATGCAATATATATTTAAATACTTCTTTAATAAGTGGTCGATCGATACTTTGTTGAGCATCAATTACTGATAATTGACATCGCTGTAAATTTTCTATTGTTTGTTCAAGTTCAATTATAACCCATTCAAATCGATCAAGAATTTGTTTTCGTACATTAAGTAAATTTTGATCATGATAGGATTCATCTGATTGTGTATATTGATTAAATAAATGTAAACGATGCTGACTTACAACAGTAAGATATGTTTTTAATATTTTTGATAATTTCTAAGAAATACAAAATAAATTTATACGAATGAAAAAAAAAAATGTCAATTATTATTTTACGAAACGAGTCTGTTGATTCGGTAGATCAGTTTGACTATATTTACTATCAAATTGAACAGTTGTCTAAAATAAAGAAAAACTAAAAGAAAAAAAACTAACAAATTTTTTTTAAACTTACCATTTAATGAAAAATTTTTATTTGTATCAATTATTATCATATAAAATTTTCGATTATGTTTTAATTAAAGGCGGAAAAAAAATGTCGTTCAAACATACATGTTTCTTTTGATATATAGATATTCTTATGCTCACCTTTTCTTTTTTTTTTTTTCTTGTTCAACACACAGAATTGCTTTTTTACATACGAGAGCTTATATACACATATGAATTGTCAAATGACGGAGTGGCTTTAACAAAAAAAAACAGAACATAGAATAACAAGTAGATCATGCTTACTGTTCTGTTAATGATATGTTTGCGTGTTGATGCTTATCAAAATATGATTTACCTGAAAGCTAGACAAGGTCGATACGAGCATCAATTCCAGTTCTTTTTTTCATTCGATATATAAAAAACATTACGAAGCTTTTTATCAAGACTTAGATTTTATGTTTGGTACTATCTGTATGCTTGTTTTTTTCGTTAGATATATTTACAATAAGTGAATTCTTATCAACTTTAAATACATGTTGTTGTACTTAATATACTTGAAAGTAAATAATGTTACAATTCGACTATATACGCCTTGATTCTTTCTTTTTTCGGCATTTGTAGTTAAGAGTACATTTGAAATTTTTGTGTATTTAAGTTTTTATTTATAACTTAAATTGATGTGACTACTGTTAAAAAATATAGTCATTTTTTAATAATGTATTCTATTTTTTTAATCGGTTTTTAAACACCAATAAAAAGCAAGGGCAAACAGAACGAATGGGAATACACATAAGAAAAAGTGACTGTATAATATTAGAAAAAAAACACTAGTCGATAAAACACAATCTTGTTTAATTGTCATTTGACTCAGGTTGTGTCGAAGATTATTCTAAAAACAAAGTATGGAAATAATTAATGATATGGTTAACTTGGTTTTTGTACTTTTTTTTATTTGAATCATGCAATAACAAGCTTGATGATTTGTAAATGTTAGTATGAAGTTATAAATACGATTATAATAAAGAATAATCTTACTTGAATTAGTTTTACCAAAGGATTGTAATTTTGATAATAGATCTAATTCTTATTTATTATTCGATGATTCCACATGTTCAGTATTGAATTCATTTGTAGACGTTTCTTGCCATGATACAGTACGTAATGTAAATAATTGTTGACGACGCTTTTGTTTTATTGTTGTTTTCGTAGAATTATAGGGTAAATTTTGATGATTATCAGTTGCTTGAGATACTTGATCATTGTTTTGAATTTTCACAGATAAAGAATTATCTACAATTGTTTTGATACGTTGTAATAGATTATCAAATTCATTAGTCTTAACTATTGATAACAATTGATTGGATGTATCAGAATCATTTGATGTTGCTTTTATAGTTGTAGATGTAAGAGAAACTTTGTTATCATCGAATTCTTTGTGATTATCATTAGTATTAGATGGCATTGATTGTTGAGATACTAAGTAATTTATTAAAATAGATGAAATATTATCAACAAGTATATCTTCTTGATTAGTAGTAATCTCTTGAGAAGATGGAGAATCTTTCGATTTGTTTAATTTGAGTACAGTAGGATTTGGTGAGAGTGTCGGTTCAAACGTTAAATCAGGAAGACTAATGGTCTATTCAACAGAAAGAAAGAAAAACAAAGATTTGATTTAATTATTAGAGTTATTTTTCCTAATACAAGAGTTATAACGTTTTACATACGTATTATTTTCCCTGTGATGCGTATATATATAAAACTTACCGTACTTGGTTTTAAAAGAGCCACTGAACGTCTGCGTGAATTTCGCCTACTCTGAACTCCTGAAGGAGATTCCTGTGATAGAAACGAATTAGACTGATAATTCGTTGATCGGCTAACAGGAAACATAGGACCATCTTGCGTGTTAATATGTTGTGGACAACATAAATTTGTGGAATTGATGAAAGACTTTGAAGAATTTTCATCAGTTGTATAACTAATTGAACTGTCTGATTTAGGTTCTGTTATGTTTCCTATTGTTGAGTTATTATCTGGTTGTTGTTGAGCTGTAGGTGGAGAGAGTAACTGAAGTATACTGTTAATTTTTATAAACTTAGATGCAAGTAAGGGATTTTCATTTTCTGAAGCACTCATTAAACGAGTATTATTCATTTGTTCAATAAAGTTTTCATCATAAAATACTGAATTTGTACCATGTATATGTCCTGCTAATGCAAGGTCATATATGCCTTGTTTATATAATGCATATTGATTATATGGTGTAAGAACAGATGCAAGGTGAACTTGATCGATAATTGACTTAATAAAAATTAGTTTTCGTACTGTACGCCGAAAGCGACGAAGTACAGCTTCACGTCGACGTTTATGACTTTGATTAGTATTATCAGTTTTTGATTTTGAATGTGATGAAGCAAGTAATGCTGTCGAAATATTTTTAAAATGAAGTGCTCCAAATATAGCTGGACCAAGTGTAAGATGATAAGGACCAAGAAAAAGATGAAGAGTATCATCACGATTATCAACAACGGGTGAAACTTTATAAATAAGCGAAAGACGCTCCACCATACGTGATAAATTATTAATTTTGAATAATTCTAGAGTGAAATAGACAAAAAAAAGAAATAATCTTTAGATTTTTTTTTTGTTTTTAATTTAATCGAATTCATATACCTAATTCAATAATTAGTTTCATTTCAGGAAATAAATTAGTTAATTTTTCCAATTTACATACGTTTAAATGTGATTCATTTATGAAAAATCTGTATGGTACCAGTCGATAAACACCTTTATCCATTGAAGACATTGTTAATGTGAAATATGAAATGTTAGAATTTTTCTAGACAAATACATATTAAATACGGATGTTATATCATATAGTAAAATAATAAGAATAACAATATGTAATTACCTATAGAAATAACAGTTGAAAAACTCTTAATATGAGAAAATTCAGACAACGTTGTCAAAAACAATAATTACAAGTACAAGATGATTAAAGAAAAAAAAAGTGTAAATACAACGCAAATAATGCTTAGACGTGCACGTTAAAATATCAAATATAACTGATACATTTTCGCGTTTATATGTACGTTTTTTTATGAATCATTCGTTGTTTCATTCTGTATGTATTATTTTTCGTATAAGTCGCAATTTCTTTTTTTTTTGTCAAATCAATAATGCATGTCGACAGAAATATACAAATATAAAACTCTTATTATTTGAATAGAAATTTTAATTCTTCTCTGTATAGATCGATTTAGGATTGAGAAATTACAGACAAGATATGCTAATATTGTTTCAGCTATAGTTGATTCGTTTAGAGTCTCAATCAATTAAAGTTAATTATATGCATCTGGTCTACCTATATTCTTTTTCGTTCGTTAACATAGGAGCATATGAAGGTGAATAGGTATCTATCTTTAATAATTATCTTCTTTTTTTCTTTCTTGACCGTTATCTGTATTAGTACTGTGCAGTAGCTAACTTTTTTTGAAGCACATAAACAAATTATAAGAAAATAAAGATAACTGAGTCACATAAATACGGAAAAAAATGAGGTTTTTGCGCGTGATAGCATACACATCTTAATGCTTTAAGGTTATTGTTGAGTTTAAAAATATACCTACCTACAAGTTTGTTTTTTTTTTCTGAAAAATAAAGAAATTTTATATTGAGTTAACATGTGTGTTTTTTTTTGAATAGAAACCTCTTTTTTTTTTCTTCTTTATTTGTTTAATGGTGGCGAAGATTGAATTACTATAGATATGCATAAGATTGCAACATTGAAAAAAAAGCAGTGACAAAATAAAATAATTAGAAATGACGTATAGGTCAAAGATCGAATTTTTCTTGTTACTCTATTGCACATGAAAAATTATTCATTATCATAATCCAGAAAAATTAATTGCGAACGACTGCATATAATTATTCAATTATATCGATGTCTCACTTCGTTACTATTTACATATCGATAGTTGTAAAAATGATAATACCTATCGTAATAAACATGAATATTCAACGAACAGAATTGAATTTTTTCAATTCTAGTGAATCGTATTCGTCGAGATCTTTCCTTCCTTTTTAGATACAAAGAAAAAAAAATCTTAAAAGTTTTCGTTAGATACTTTCGTTCTGATCGTCACTTCATAATATTTCCTCCCTATGTAGACCAAAATGATGAAAGTGAATTCATTGAATGTTTACATTAAATCTAATGAATTTCAATACAATAAGTTTCTGTATGATTAAATCACAATTATTCAAGTGCATTTACTAACCTATCGGTTATATTTTATGATGAATAAGGCAAATGACTACCAAGAGTACAATGAATAGTCGAACTGTTTTTCAATCATGTATTTATGACGACAAACTCTTCCTAATTTTCTTCCTTTCTCTTATTCACGACGCACTAAGCACATTTCAAGGTGCACACTTGATTTTCATATCGAAGCATTCTTTCCAGACAAAAAAAAAACATTAAATGAAATTGTAAAGAAGATCGACGATGTCAGCTGCGACAAAAAATTTAGATTTTGAGTTGATTAATTCATTTGAAAGTCTATCAAAAGTTTTTATGAAAATCCAAATATTGACTCATTCTAGTTTATTTGTAAAAAATGGCAATGTTCGCAATACTTCAAAATTTCGGATCATAAAAAAAATTGACATTTTCAATTCTGGTCGTATTTTACACCTTTCTTCTCCATCGTTTGATGGTTTGAAACGCGAAATATTTTATATGATAGAGATTTTTTTTCTCTACAAAATAGGTTATTATTATTATTGTTTTTTTGAATGCCATTTTTTATGAAAAAGAGATTAAATTAGAGAAAAATAAGGATACAGTTTCGGTGATAAATTTTAGTATTATGAAAGAAAGTATTAGCAAAGTTAAAGCTACCAGGATGAATCTTAAATATGCTGTAACTCTAACTACGGCGTATCTTTTCGTATATTCTTTTTTTGAGAAATGTTACTACAAGATTAAAAAAAACTTTTCTTCACAACCGATTAAAGATGTTATTGTTTCATTCCTTTGATAGTAAAGCATTTACTGAATTATTTCATGAATAGTCGAAGAATGAAATCATTTAGATAATTTGATGTTTTACAATCTGAAAAATAATATGAAGGACAATGATTCGTGTTATATTTGATGAATCATTGAGTTAGCCACCATTGAGTACTGCTTGCTCAACAATTGAAGAAATTTGTTGGACTAAGTTTCACACCCTGCTAGTTGATGTCGATATGTATATATATTTTTAGATTTTAACATCTCTAATGTTAAATTTTAAAACAGAATCCTAAGTTTTTCGATGGATGTTGTATCACCTTGACATATGAAAAATTGTTATTCCAACTTTCACATGGTGACAAAAGAATAGTACCAATCCGATAATCATTTTGCCGATGAGAAAAGTATTCGTATAACAAAAAATGCGAGCTTGATAAAAAAAACTACGTCATAAATATCAGACTTCGATACAGTAAAATGAGGCTGAGTTTTAAAATCAATCGTTTAATGTTTCTCAAACTTTATGTTAGTCGCTAATAACAACAATAGATTGATCTCGGACAACAAAATGATCTAGTTCACACGTCGTTCTTTTTTTTCGCACTTTGATATAACTTCTCTTGTGTTCAAATATTAAAAAATTAATTCTTTTGAATTCTTTTGAAAATTTTTTCTGTTCCATATCATTTATGTTTAGAAATAAAATATCTTTCAATTAATTCATTAGATGAATCAAATATCTTATTTAGCTAAAAATAAATGTAAAAATTTTCTCAAATAAAAAACCGCTACTTTATTTGATAAGTTTATTATTGCGAAGCCTAAATATTAAATTGAAAAATAAGTTCAATTTATGTTTACCAAAACCAAATTCATTTGATTTACTTTGTTCAATAAAATCTGATACAGATGTAGTACAGGTAAAAATAAGATCGACACCTCATACTCACACTCCTGTATTCCTAGTTTCAAGTTCTGACCATTTTTAGAAGTTTCCTTACGGAAACTAGCCCATAAACTTTCGCCTGGGTAAATTAAAAGAGTCATTTGTATGAAAATCTTTCAGATCCTCACAATGAAATGTAAATTTTAGGTGAAATTACGAATGTTTCGTATATCTCTTAGAAAATTTTCTCTTATTAACATAATCTAAGAAAAAGGAGGTGATCAAAAAATCATCAGATTTTCTCTCACTCTGGAAACATTACTAACTGAAAGAACCTTAGTAGTATAGAACTATCATGATATTGATTTGTTGAAATCTCGTTCCTTTTGTGGACAAAAATAAATACGAGATATTATGTTTTACTTGATAGTTAAAGATAAATAAGCAGACAAATCTG
>CAJNOL010000690.1:37049-53465 GCA_905250125.1 Rotaria sordida | reverse complement strand
CAATTGAATCTTGTTGAGAAATCTCGTTTAAATATTACATATTAGCTCAGTTTAGTCGTTCTTTCTTCTACCAGAGGACACAGTGAATTCTGAGATTCCTAAAATTTTTGTCCACAAAAGGGACGAGATCTCGATAAACCAATATCATGATAGTTCTATACTACTAAAGTCCTTTCATTTTATAACGTTCCCAGAGTGGGAGAAAATCTGATGATTTTTGATCACTTCCTTTTTGTCTGTTGTTCAATGCGACGAGAATCCTATCATCATTTTGTTGTCCATACTACCATGTTTACAGGAACTTTTGGCAGAAGATGTATCTATTACTAACGTTTGTGAAGTGATATGAACTTAGAAAATTCCACCAAATAATCTGAAGATCAGCCAACGTATATGACTGTTCTATAATACGGATAAACCTTACCGATGTAACGTTGTCTTTAAAATAACTAACGAACTATATATTACAGAAGTTGGTCTTTATCTCCAACCATGCGCAATTTATATAAATGTTCTGACATCAAACAGAAAACGAAACTTCCAAGACTTCTTGACAATTTAGGCAGCTATATTCACTCTACATTATCTTTAGTGCTACTAATAACTTTCATTATAGTAGTAAAGCTCTTTCGGATCAAAATGCAAAAGGAAAACGAAGGACTCAAAAAAAATATTAAAAGATTAACAAGAGATCTCTATAATTAGCTATCTTAGATAGATGATAAAACGGATATTAAAACAAAATGAAATTACTGCACACATGAACAACATATTGCCAAAAAACACTATTCCTTTCTAAACAAGAGATCAGCATACTGATGATACAAAAAAAAGGCCAGAACACTTTCAGAAATAAACTTTATTGCTTCATCTTCGAAAAATTTCTAACACTTACAGAATCAGGGAAGTACCTCCTAATTCTGTCGGGTGAAGTTCTTTTTCGTAGACCGATAATTTCACCATGAAAACATAAAACACGAAAGACAAACAATATATCATTTGAAAGAGGAGAATCTGGAGAATCCATATATGCAAAAATATCTTTGATCGTATGTAAAATAGTCTCGTACTAGTTAAAACAAAAGGTGGTAAAATTTTCCGACAGAATTAGGAAAATGTACTGTACTGTAAGGGATACTCATAAAAGTACGCTCACTGAGCAAGCACTGGTATGGATACCCGCACATGTAATTTTACTGAGGAAAACTCTACATGATACCCTACATTTGTCGCGTTCTGCGTAGCGACTGTTCATTCACCGTTTTCTTTTTCGCGCGCGGCTTCGTATAAACAACTGAGCAAAACAGAAGAAATTAATCTGTTTTCATACTGATTTTTTCTATATTATTTCTTCACTATTTCTTAGTCGAGAACTTTCCGATCATGATCGTAGATTAAGAGCGGACTATCCTGAGGTGGTCTCATGGATACTCGGCCAACTCAAGTTCAGTCACATCTCGATATTTGACCTGTTGAGTTTTCGGAATTGAAAAAATTAAATATAATAAAATTGAAAAAAATGTAATAAATCACTTTGAGAGAAAAAAATGCAAAAAAGTGAAAGGTCAGGTTCGATCCTGAACATACTGAAATTTTGGTAGTAGGGTAGCTAGAAATACTGCACAACAGTACCCAATTGAGTATCTGACCAGTATCTTCAAGTACCCAGTTACTGTACATTTTGTAGCAGGGTACCTGCCAAAGTATCTATAAGTACTTTGGTACCCAAAAATTCCTGTGACATATTGGTAACAGAGTACTTTTTCAGGTACCCTTAACTCAGTATATTCTCTAGGGCTGGCACCATGATATACTGATTCAATTGAATATTTCTTTATCAAAATGATCAGCGCAACGAGCTCTAGAAATATCTACAGACAAAAAAGTCTTCTGAGAGATTTGTGTTTTTTGCAGTTGGCTACCCATGGAAGTGTCCACCAAAAATACGATTTGTAAGTATTTTGTCATTGGCATATAGATCAGAAATCTCGTGATATTTATTCTATATCCGAATGTTAAAATCTAAAAGTTTTTCAATTTTTGGTTGTTCATCAGTAATATAGCTTCGAAGTGTCCTCTGTCAAATACTATATAAATGACAGCTCTTCGTTGTTAGTTACTATGTTTATTTAATCCATTGTTCGAAATTCTTAGCAGCAAAAATCGTGTTGCGATTATTCTTTGTATACGAAATTCTCCTAATGATAATGATTATTTTTCATTTTAAACGTGCTGAGAGCATGGATATGGATCTCTCCAGGGTCAGTTTTCGATTACTTCAGCTGGAGAAAAAAGTTGTGATACATAACAGGAAAATTTGTTTTTCGTTTTTGTCAAAATCAATTTTTACACAAAAAAAAAGTGCAGAAACACCTCCATTTCCTCAACATAGTACGTTCGATCGAGCTGAAACTTTTTTTACAGGCACTAGACACTGTTTATGCTGCCTAATTTTCTGTTGTTTTGAAAAATATGATATCGATAGTTTTTCGTAGATTTTACAAAAAAAGCTCTAGTAAAAAGAACATGTATTTTTCGAGACATGCTCAGTATTTCGATATTTCTATTCGAATGGAAGGAGATAAAAAGAAACCAAAAAACAATAGTCACTCCAAACAGCATCTAGTATCTATAAAAAAAAATTTCAATTCTATTGGACGTATTGCGGCTCACAAAGCGGGGTAATTTTTAGCCTTTGCAACCCAGATATTTTCTATAAGAACCTATTTGGAACTTTGAAGTCTATGACAACTTTTTCTCTACTCATCGAGATTTATTTGTCCTGAAATTTTCAAAGAGTTCTGATGAGTTAATCTTTAGAAACTCCAGAAAGAAGGGAATCTCCTTAATGTATATTGTTCAGTTTTTGTCTACCAAATAAATTTGATATATATCATCTGAGATACTTTGAATGAGAACACATTACATGATAAATCTAATGGTCATACATATTCATAATTAGTGTTCTATTTATCATCACATATTTCAGTTCATTAAAACATTTTTCTAAAGACTGTTGAATTATTCAGGATTAGTTCTGCCTACGTATTGTTAGCAGATTATAGGAAGTTCTTTTTTTCAGTTGAGCAGATGGTTCGATCCCATTTCTGACTTCAATTATACAATTTATAAATATATCCAAAGGTCAATTGTCGTACCGTACTAACTCTTTCAAATAGTATTTCATATTATCGACAAAATATTCACTTATCACTTATTGATCTATAGTTGAAAATCAACAATATAAAAATCTTGTGCATATAAAGTAAAACCTCCGTTAGTGAACACCTCTATATAATGAACATCTCCTACGTGAACGCATATCTTGGATCCCTTCCGATCAACTTTGGCTGTAAACAAACCTCTATATAGTGAACACTTCCCAACTCTGAACAATGAACATTTTTATTGGTCCTTTCAGCAAAGAAAAACTTCTATATAGTGAACACACAAGAAACAACGTATGCATGTGTGTATGAAAAGAGAAAAAGAGCCAACGCAATGTGCACTCTGAAGTGGTGCTAGGCCAATTCGTTGTACGCAGAAAATAAAATGAACAATACAAATCAATAGTCCGTGACGAATTGACCGACTAACTCTGAAGCAATAGTGCACTTGTCTATTTGTCAGCATGAAATGACGCCAAGACTTTCGCTTTCAATGAATGGAACGAAGCTATCAATAATCTGTTCATAATGGATGGAGAGCCCGACAATAGCAATAATTACGAGGAAGACGACGACATGTCGACTGAGACGTCGACCAAGCTTATCGAGGTAATGGAGATGGTCAGGCGATTTGCACCTAATAGTTGCAACTCAGCAACCACAGCTGTATTCTCTCATCGCGCAACTCAACTCGTAGCTCACTCATTTCTAAAGTTGACAAATAAAAGAAAATATAGATGCTATAGTTTGAAATAATTTTTATAGTTTAGTGTTATACTCCCTTGATTTTGTTGATGAATTAATAAAATGTTTCAAATAATAAAGTTTATAGAACATACGATAGCAAAATTGGAAGAGAAGGTACTTTAATATATACAAGTTGAAATTAAAATACATCGATATTAATTCATTTTTTTCTCATAGGTGCAATTGACAATCATCCGAATAAATACAAAGAATATAATTTTCTATTAATAAGCAATAAAAAGAGGGAATATAATTCTCTCAAGATGATTATTACGCTTTATTGAGATCATTGATTTTTAGTTTAATGACACTCATATTATGCATAATTAATTCTACTGTTTTGGCATTCACATAGAAATAAGAAAATGGTGCTTCATTCTGTCGCAAGTTATCGGCGAAGCTCGCTGTTTAGTTGAAAGAAAACAAAAAAAAACAGGTCCATTAGTTATTTTGAAACCATAATATCTAATTTTCTATCCTTGTTGGATCAAGTGATCGTTACAAGAAAGATGCAATGTCAAAAACGAACTGTCTTCCTATTATGGTTATGATTTATAAAAATCTTGAGATGATCCATCTGAAAAAGTTGGTATAGAAGTAAAGCCTGTCAGATCCGAAAAAATTTAGATCTGATAGACTCTATTTTTAAAAAAAAGTGGTGTCATCTTATCTGCTTGGTAATCTGTACGAATCAGACAGATAATTATGCTATTTCTATGAGTAACAGCAATAAAAAATTGTATGGCTACGCTATGTAAACTTCGTTCTTTTTATTCACACCCATTATTTACCAACCTTCTTTCTTCTTTCATTTTAACTTCAAGCAAATGAAATAATCAAACAGTGAATTGTGCACATTCATGATTGTTTCATTGTTTTTTTTGTCTACTAATTTTATTTTTCATTATTTTGAATTGGTTTGTATATGGGCTTCGTTTGATAAATTTTTTTGAATAAATAAATAGCATAAATTGTATATTTGTATTATGAGGTTTTTTTCATACTTTTTATTTCCATAGACTCATGCAAGGTAATAATTATCAAGGATGAAACCCAAAAGATTTATCTTCTTATTTTTTTATAAAGAGAAATGAATAGTATTCGTTATAGTTTATCGTAATCTTTTATATACAAGTAAACATAAACATGAGAACATCCAATGTTTATCTATCCACAATTACGTATTTTTTACAAATACAAAATTTTTTCTATGCTTCATATTCTTTTCTTTCTCTGTTTCTAACCAGTTGTGTTGGTGTATAATCATCATCGTTACCTTTTTTTCTTTACTACTCTTAACGAAACTTCTTCACTCGAATTCTGTAACACATACAATATAGTTTTAAAATTGCATACTCATTCATTCTCTCACTCGTTCTTTCTCTCCTTTAAATCAATATTGACTAAGAAATAATGTTGTTAAAATACATTTTATAGCAGTACCCTATCAACGCACAGGTTGTTGCTCGCCCTGAAGGCTTAGACTCACAAAAAAAAAAAGAAAATTCTTTTCTTTTCTTTTCTTTTTCTTTATAACATCAAGTATAATATTCAACAGCATTTGAGATTCGTGTATAGGTACTCATTTTCATTTTTTCTATTTCAAGCAGATAAGACATCAACGTTTTTTTTTTTGTGTTGGTCGATAAGAATTCTATTAGATAAAACTATGAAAGTGACTTGCTTAGCGCGTTTTGAATCGAGTAAAATTCTTATATACTTTTAGCTGCATTTATGTATTGTTATAGAATTACAAATGCTGCCAACACAAGAAAATATAGCCATACAAACGGATATATTACCAACACAAAATATAGGACATCTAGATCAAAATCAACCACAAGTGTACTCGTTACTATCTGATTCAAAGAGTCCTTCATCAATAAAAAAGCCTCGACGAAAAAAAACGACGAAATTAGAAGAAACTATTCCTGTGATGCTTAATCCACAGATAACAAGAACGCCTACCGGCATTACTTTTGGTGCACCTTATCATCATCATCATCATCATCATTCGATGACATTACCAGAATCTATACCGTCCTTCGTATCCGCACCTCTTATAAATGGTCATACGCTTCCTTTTAGACTTTTGATAGAACATGATTCATATGATGCAAATAATAATATCAATCATAATGAAATTTCATCACTTTCTATGTCTTTAAATTCTTCAGTATCAGTTCAAACTCAACAAAGTCCTCCATGGTCAAATGATTCTGTGCGAGTCATTAATTCGAATTCGATGTCACAAATGATCGCGGAATCACAGCTTGTTGGATTAAACCGAATATTAAACAATAAAATTGATGAGAGAACAGTATCAATGTGTTCAACACAGCAAAATGAATATAAATATCTTAGCCCATCATTTACGTATAGTCGTCAAGAGTCCCCAATTAGTCACTTCCACCCTATTCCATCCTCGTTATCTTCCACACATGTATCTGCTGTTGCACCTACAAAACCAAAGAACAGTAAGATAAAAACATCTCAAAAATATATGTAATATAAAACATTTTCTTATTTCATTAAGAGCACCCAAAAAGACTAGATTCCCGTAGTCCTATCGAACAGCTACATTCTACACAACAAATCTCTCAATGTCCAACTACTTTTACACAGTCTACGGTTTCAAATGGCTTGCCATCTATAATACCAACATCTGTAACTGTAACGCCGATTAATTCTGATGAACCTCCACTTTCCATGGACATATCAATGACAACAAATTTCATACCATTGACACCACCTGCTTCAATAAGTTCAATAAAATCTCCACCGACTAACATTAAGAATGAGTATTCATTGATACCAATTCAAAAAAATTTATTATCACAGACTACAAATAATACTACTGACGTAAACTCAATATCAAGACAATATTTTCATGATCAAAGATATTCTCAAATGCAAAACACAATTAATAATTCAAATACGAATAATTTGCCATACAATTTACAGCGTTTATTAGTTGCTGCTAATCAACAATACTGTATGGTTCATTCTGACTTGATACCTACAAACATTCTACCATTGACATGTGCTTCTATTTTACCTGGAACTATCGCTACTACTCCTTCAATATTAATGGCATCTGACATAAAAAAGAAAAGGAAAAGATGTGTTCGAAAACCTAAAGTTATGCAAAGTCCTATAGGGGAAATTTCAACACATGAACAATCTTTGACTTCT
Organism: Rotaria sordida; assembly: GCA_905250125.1. Lineage (NCBI taxonomy): Eukaryota > Metazoa > Rotifera > Eurotatoria > Philodinida > Philodinidae > Rotaria > Rotaria sordida. The sequence continues at coordinate 46,356 of CAJNOL010000690.1, read as the reverse complement.
AAATCATTAACAGCAGCTGTATCTACTACTAAAGAAAGAAAACATAAAAAATCAAGTAAGAAAGATATTCGCCCAAAAAAACAATTACAACGTCTTACACGTCGAAATCGATTGGCTGTTCTCAAGTTCATGATGCAAAAGCGAAAACAACAAAAACAAGAACGCATATCAATACAAAAACTTCCTGATATCAAAACACAACAAGTTGTACCGAAATTGATCAGCACTCAGACGGTGAATTCAGACAAAATTGAGCCACATTTACCAGATATTATTGCACCAAGTTTGAAAATTTCCTTTGGTGCAAGTCAAAACATTGAATCGATTTCTCTTTATTATCATCGCCGGCGTAAACCTGATATTATCAATAAAAGTTTTTCGAATTCATTGACTAACAGTGACAATAAGCTGAGTTTATTGATTGAAGCAGTCGAACTCATCGAAACCTTGCATGGCAACTCAAAACACGTACTATCTTCAGATAAATGAATAATGCAATAGTAAGAAAACTTATCCATAGTTTTTAATGGTTCAAATTTTGTTTGACCTTAAATCAAGAAAATTGTATGTCCTGTGTGCACATTTCACAGAATCAAAAAACAAATAATTATCTTTCATATTTTGTGATCGTAGAGTTTTAATTAGATTTAATTTATTTCGATGATGAATATCGATTTTGTTGGATCAACAACTAAACTTTGTACAATTTCCATCAGTCATAGAGAGTACTGAAAGATCGTGATTCAATTGAACTTGTATACTAAAGAAGCAATGTTTATGGATATACATAAATTCGAAAATAGAAAAAAACACATCAAAATATGTTTAAAAAAACCATGAAAAAAAATCTGTTTTGAAATATTATATCAAACGCTTAAGACGAAACGAACTGCAATTAACATCGTATGTATCATCTATGTAGAATAGCAGATGAACAAAATAACCAGAAAATATATCATTGACGAATACGGTATGCAAGTCTAAAAGGATCGATGAATAATTTTAAGCTCGACTATTGTGATTTCTAAAAATGATATAAGTTTTGCGTTATCAAGCAGAATAGTGTTGTCAAAATTTGAAAGCATAATATTTCATAGAATAGTAGTTCTCCTGCGGATCAGATCAGCTGAGTTCATATGTTATTCATAGGTGCAAGCCTCGCACATGAAAAAAAATTAATTTGGCACGAGAGATTTCATTATGTGACTTTACTGACATATACACTTTTTATTTTTGAGACTTTCCTGAAGAAGCTTTTGGTTTCTGATAAAATTGTTCTTGCAAATTTTCATTCAAAGTAGATCTTTATTGAAGACTTATATCCCTCAAACAACCTTTCTACCAACGAAAAAATGACTGCAAATCGTATTTTTGGTGCAAATTTTGATAGGAGCAAGATAGAGAGCTGCAGTTTTCACTGTGAGAAAGAGGAGATGAAGACGCATCGAACTATATATTATAAGTTTTTCTAATATGCTTTGTGAGACTTTTAAAATCAATTTTCTAAAAAACCTAGCGGAAAAGTGGTTTTTATCAAAAAGGAAAAAGCAAAAAAGTGAATTTTTTTCATAGCAATTGCTAGACGAATCGGCTTAGAGTTTCGACTATAGTACCTATAGCTCCTGAACTATTGAAGCTAAAAATCTGAGCCCTGCTCAGTTTAATAGATCTTTAATTGGCAATTTCAATGCACACCAGATGATCTAAAATTTACTGTAGTCACCTGTCGAGTGCGTTGTTTTTCAAAAAGCTTATTTGAAAACCGTAGAAAAACTAGGTCAAAAAGCCTGTAATATACGATTCGACGCGTCTTTATCTCCTCTTCCCAACGGTGAAAACCGAAGCTCCCTTTCTTGTTTCTATCAAAAGTTACACCAATAATACGATTTGCTGCAGTCATGTTTTCGTTGATAGTTTAGTAAATTTCTATAGCGTAGCCAATTTAGAATGGCAGTTCATACTTGCATAAGCTTTCCTTAGCGTGTAAGCCTTTTCGTACTACGGAAGATTTTAATGCCGAAGAAGTCATGCTTTGTGGGAGTCGACTTTCTCGAATTGTAGTAAATAGGTCACAAATGGTAGGAACTGACCAAAAAATCCGTATTGCCCTGGTGGCCTGTTAGATGCCATTCACGATGAAGACTAGTAAGAAATAACAAGCTTCTAGGTTTCGAGGCTTCAACACTAGAGACTTCAAAATTTCGGGAAAATTCATAAATCTCTAAAGACTTTCGTGGCACTTTGTCGAACTTCAGAAGACGTCAAAACTGACGTTGCCTCCGGTTTTCTCTAGGATGAATAACGAGGCCTTCACGAAATCACTTACAAACTATCATATGTACATCGTTCTTACATCGTTTCTTGAAAACCTCTCAAGAATACATGCTCATATTCTGAGCGCAAGCCAAGTGGGTTAGTATATCAAGCTAAAGCACCATACAGTGGCATATAGTTAACGGACTCTAAAGGATTTTATACCATACTATTGAGCGTACGGCATAAAAGTGTCTCTAGGAGGTGCAACATGGTGCCCAGTTTCTTCCGCTCTTTTCAGGTCCACAATGTTTCTGTTTATTATATTGAGATTTCATTAGTCTCTTTCCGCTGCTTAATCCGTGTGCCCAAGGCTGGAACCGGTTGAGAAAACATAAATCGGTCCGGCCGGTTAGAATCGCATGTCTAACTAGTGAAATTTTCGTGAAAACCGGTTAAAAGTCGGCGAAAAGATGACACATTTTTTTGAAAAACGATTTTTAGAAAAAACGATCCCACAAATGAAATAGTTTAGGAGCACCCGTAAAAGACACTCATCATGAGAAATCTTTTCAAAGAGAAGCTTAGAACAAATGATTAAAATAACATATGTTTTGAGCAGTTTTTTACGCATTCTGACAGAAAAATATGTGACACCTAAGTTTTTATGACCAAAAACAGGGTTAACACAGAAGATTTTTCAAAACTTTCAATCGATGAAATTCCGATCGCTACCGGACCGACCCGGTCCGGCTCTGCGTGGATCCATAGCATTTGTCAAGCCATTTTTGGTGCTACTATGTGCTTAGTAAAAGATATGTCTCTATTACCTTTTCTCATAGCCCACATTGGCTTTCTTATGAGTTGGCTGCAACAAATTCCATTTCTGTTTATTTACCTTTCAACTACCGTTATTCTGTAATCCGTGCGTCGTTCGGATCAATACAGATACTCTTTGTAGTTTCACTATCCAGACTTAGGTCAAGCCATGCACTATCTAAATGACCGAATACAATTTATTACAATGTAACAGAACGTGAAAATATTGACGATAGCAAAATCAATGTGAGTCTATCATCAATATAAGCACAGACTGTAAAGTAAATCGCCACAGCAGAGCGGCTACGTTGTCCAACACGTATTCATAAAGTACTATATTCAAACTTCGGTAGCATCATCCATAGAATGACCCTGCGCGAGTCACTAACGACTGATTGTCTCGGATCATCCATTCGATATCATGCTGACTATGTAGAAGCACACATTTGCTCTTGTGGCTAGTATGAGGCTAGTTGGTGTACATGGGAGAACTCAAGAAGTCGAGCACAAGAATTCTGAGTTAGGCCAGCCTTCCGTACAGAGCTACAGCTAGTCGCAGTTGTAGGGAAGCTATTGGGCTATTGAATCTGTTGCTAAGCAGCACATCATACCGCAAGGTAGCCAAAAGGCAGGAGTCAAGTTCTTTGTCCTGTGTTGTAGTTATTGGCGTTGGAATAGTGGTGCTTTAAGTATCATTAGAGACACAGACATTATAATTTCGCAGTAATAAATGGCATTAATATAGTCTGTCTACCGATTCTGTAAGTATAAGTTCGGCTAGCCGTAAAAACGCCATAAGCATTAAACATACGTTTCGTTCACAGTACGAATTGAATAAGGTTATACTACCATATCTATCTACACGATGAATATGAAATGTTTGTGCCTCAATAGTTATTCTTGTTTCATAAACCTACTATGATAAGTGCAGAAGGCATAAAATTCAGATTGGCGATTTGCCAGTCGTCCAATAATCTATTTTTGAATAGGTAATGAAAATGGTCGACATTTCAGCGTACGGATTGTCCGGCTAACAGTCAAATACAGTAATTAATGTAAGGCCAACATATTTCCGAGAGCTGATTATGTCTCGTTGTAGAGTGCGCGTTATTCTGTCAGAAAATGTATTTGTTTTCATCACGGAAAGAAAAGATGGGTATGGTTTTTGGAACTTATTATTGTTGTTGTGTTATCGAAGGAAATGTTAAAAAAACAGAAGAATAGCTAAACATTAAAGTGTGGTATATATTTTGAATCTATGAAGTATGGGCTTTCTTCTGATAAAATTTTCAATTGTTTCATAACTTATCGAAAAACATAGGAAACAACTATAAACCTCATCAAGCCTAACATGAACGCTTTAGCAAAATAGGCTTTTAGGTTAGTTTACACTACAGCCTCAGAAGCATTTTTATCGGCAACTAGGAACTTTCTTTAACTTTCGATGGGCTGTGCAATGGTCGAGTCAGTTTTTACTTACGTGCTTTGTTGATGAGAAAAAAAGGTAACGCACACATGCAGCCTATTCATTACCATAGTATAGATTTTAAATTCTTTGTTTGAGAAGATCAGTTGCTCCAGTAGCATAAAGTTTGCAATGTATTCGTCAGAGTCGCTATCTTGCAAAGGTATTAGTAAGCATTATTTTTACTTAGGCAGGCGTGCCACTCTTCCAGGTTCGGTCGGAACAGACAGGTGAACCTGTGATCTGATCTTCAGAAGCTTTCCGATTCATACCTTGCCGGTGCATACGTTCAATGATAATAAATGCGCGTTGTACTTTCATCACGTTCTTCGCAGACGTCTCGATTGCTTTTTCTAAGTTCTTTTTTGAAAAGGTGACAAATGGTTAGCTACACAACATATGGCAGGCTAATGCCTAAGGCGATTTTGCATTATACAACTGTTGAAAGAAATAAAACAGACTTGTAGCTTCTACATATGTGAATAGACAGTTTTTGTTAGCTAGGACTTGCTTAGGACACATCAAAATGTTTAAAAAGTAGTCTAGTCGGATGTGGTGACCTCTAGATATATATTAGACCGCTGGATCAAGCTATAACATCTGCTAATAGATAACGACTTGAAACCAGCTACAATATCTCAATGTCATCAGAACTTTTTTTTTCTAAAAGCAAAAACAGAAGATAGCATTCTAATAAAATAATTCAATAAAAATTTTATCAAACAAGTTTAACTACGTAGAATAATTTTTCGATAATGCTATGTTAATAAAAAAAACCCAAAAATTATACAATATCGTTGCCATACGAGAACATGTTATTTGATGCCGATTATAAAGTAATTGAACGGAGAAAACAGGATAGTTCATTTTACAACTTAACAGTTAGAAAGAACAAAGATTAATTCGACGTCATACTACTCTATATTCTATTTCAACAAGTCTTCAAGAGAAAAACAAACTCAAAAACAAAGTATGAGTGTATTACCATAGTATTTTGACTATGACTATGAAGCAACACAATATTTTTGAAAATGCCCTCTCTCATCAGATAGTCCTGACTTTTCACTGCAAACATGCTTAAGGTCATGTCTTTATAATTCAAGCATTCGCAGAAAATTTAACATTGCTGGAACCATCGACAAAAGAGAGCCTTATGTATGAGCACCTGACCGATATGTGTTTTTCTTATAAAACATGAACCACAAAAACAATTGTGATGAAAATTATAGACATTAAACAACTTTGTGTCAACCAAGTTTCATGGCTCCACACCAAATCATTGTAGAGAAATTGCAATTGAAATTCGTTACAGCATCAGTGCGCTATTGGTTGACAAGCCAATTATCAAATGGAACAAATATTTGCTTGAATCGCCAACAGAATATACACCCGTGGGCAAAAGTCTTTCCCTCACCTCCTTTTTTTAAACTTTAATATTTGCTTTCTTTTTATTATCGAACTAATATATAACATAAATACAGACCTAAACAATAGTCCTTCTTTATTCTCTTTTTTCTTATTTGCTGATTCGAATGATCCAACCTTATGTAACAATTGTTCGTGTGTAAAATATGGATCGGTATCGAGAATTGTGTTTTCATCATTCTTGTGTAAAATTCAAACTATGTCACTATCTCTATCACAACGCTATGAGATTGTGTTTCTCAAGCTATATCCTCTAGGTCCTAAAATGTCAAATAAAACTATTAAAAAGTACAGTGAGTGCGAACCAAAAGCTGTACAGCATTGGCTTGCCAGATGGCAACAAAATGAAGACCTATTGAATTCGCCAAAGATTGGGGGACCACGTGCGACATCGAAGACAACAGATGAAAAGATTGTTAACGTTGCCAAATGTGAGCTGAATGTTACATCCAATGACATTTCAGAACTTCTAAAAGAGGATAATGTGGGTATAGATCCAAATACTGTTACTTCAATTGGGACAATGTAGTTTTTACCGATGAGAAGACTTTCAAACTTGGCAACAGCGAAAGAAAAGTTTGACGGTTTCCAGGTGTCGCAAAAATTCTTTGCACAGTTAAATATCCTCTCAAGCTACGTGTCTAGAGAGTGTGTTTCAAAGCAAGGTCTTTGACAATTAATTACCTTCCAATACAATTTGACACAAGACTTTATGTGTGATTATATGAGAACGGTCTTTTGTCTACTGTTTATCGTCAGTTTCCTGAAGATTCAGCTATGTGGATCCTCCAAGAGGACAATGATCCCAAACACAGACCCGTCTAGCAATCAACTGGAAGATCGACAACCGAATATAGGTTCTGTCCTAGTCCTCTTCGTCACCAGATCAAAACTCAATTGAAAATGTTTAGTCGATGACGAAGGACACATTAGGGGGTCCCTCTCAGAAAATCAAATTTTTAGAAGAAAAGTCGAAGGCGAAGTTTTATCATAGGAAGATGCACCGAAATCTCCTCTTTCAGAATAGCTATGGTTTATCGCAAAACGAATTGATTTTAACGGACTTATTGTGTCTAAAATTTGGCTCCTACTATCATATTTTTAGAGAAAATTTAACGACTTTTTGACAAGTTTTTTCGATTTTTTAGGCTGCTTTCTTTTTGCATCAATATTTCGTGAAGGTTTCTATATATTAATCACGACGAGACTATTACTACTTAAGACTAAGATTACATATTTATAGCCTGTCCTGAACACTGATATATAATTCAGGTGTGTTTCGCAAAAAACGACTTTTACAACTTATTTAGCCTTTTTCTCAAAATCAATTTTTTTCGAGCATATCGTTTACGCGGGCAAATCTTTCTTGATAATGACTCAATATAATAATGGTAATTTTTTTTGTTATATAGCAGACAAGTAGGGCTAGGTCGTAACAGAGCCTAAGTTTTGAATTTCTCTTTTGCTGAAATAAAGAACTTAGATCTTTGATTTTCATTACCGATTTTTTTTGGCCACGAATTTGAGAATTTTCCAACAAAATATTTTTAAAAATCAGAAAAAGGAAAATTAAAAACTCGGGCTCTGTTACGGCCTACTCCTAAGCGTACTCCACAATTTAAAACCACCCCGACATGCTTAGCTCGTATTGTCACTTGGAAAACCTTGTCCGCGTAAAGGATATTTTTGGCCAATGATTTGACTATAACTCGTCAGTGTCTTGGAGACTTGGGAAGATATTTTGACCGTAAGCTATTCTAGCCAAGACTAACATTCCCTGAAATTTTGGTTGAAGTTAGAGGACAAATAAAAAAATTTGTTTCTGAGAGTCCCCTTTAATGAAACAAAAGTTCAAACAATCCAAGAGTTCAAACAAGAAATAAGAAAGGCACGGACAGCACTCTCAAATGACTTGGCTGTCAAATTGGTCGATAGAATGGAAAGATGAGCGCAGTGTTTGATTGAAGTCAATGGTGACTATACATCATATTAAAATAAATTGTCTTTATTATACTTTAGTTCGATAATAAAAAGAAAGCAAATATTGAAAATTTTTTAAAAAAGAGGGAAGAGGGGGAAGTCTTTTGCCCACGGGTGTATATACGTATGTCTAGTTTTATCATTACGCACTTTCATATTTCAAAATACTTATGAAAATATGTTTTGAATAGAGATTCAGAAAAATAAAATTATAGAACTGTCAGAAAAACATAGTAAAAGATAAAAAAAAGCGAAAATGTGGCTACAGAATAATCAATATTACATGTAAACACAACTCATAAGATTAATATTAAATTTTGCATTGATCATGAGAAAAAACATTATGTCTTATAGACAAGTATCTACCGAGGTATATACAGGCGATGTTCCTAATAAGAACAGCTGTGTCAGTGATGTCGATTGTTTTCTTTCTTTTCAAGCCATTTTTTATCGTAAAAAAAAATGTTTGCATTTCGGAGTAGAAGAGCATCTGGCAAATCGAATGATGCCAAAATCAGCTAATTATCTTGAGAATTAATTAAGTAATTAGTGGTATATTTCGGAGAAATGAATTTGTTCGTATTAGGGACCATGTTCCTAATAAGAACAACAAGCTAAAAAATGTTCCTAATACGAACAGTCTATGTAAAATACATAGAAAAAAAAAGATTTTTACTAAACGAGGTTTTTTTATATCTGAACTTGAAAATTTTGAAAAAGTTCTGGAACCAAAAATGTTCCTTATCAATCAAAGAGTTAAAATCCAAAGGTTCAGATTTTTTCAATTTGAAATAACTGAGTTATTACAATTATAAGAGTGATGTGTCTGTTCTTATTAGGAACACTGTTCCTAATTCGAACAGCCAGCAAAAAAATGTTCCTAATAAGAACACTCCATGTAAAATACATAGAAAATAAAAAATATTAACTAAACGAGGATTATCCACGTCTAAACTAAAAAATTTCTTTTTTCATCTAATAATGAAATGTTTCTTGACCCAAGATACATTAAATTCCAGCAGTTTGAGGCAAACGGAATTACCATTTGATTTATATTCCTAAAATTAATATTTCTATTTTATGTTGAATTTTTTTATTTATTTTTAAAATTATTTTTCAACAAAATTTTAATTGAATGATGTTCAATTTTAATATATATCCTATTTCCGACATATACATCAATGATAAAACAAAAAAATATCTATACATGCTACCCTCCCCCCTCCTTTGGCCTCCTTCACTGAGGTAGATTTTTTTTTAGACTTAGCATCAACAATGGATAGCTCTATGAAAAAGCTATCGATTGATATATAATTCATGATGATAGACTATTTCATTTGTCTAGAATCACGAGTTCCAATATCA
>CAJNOL010000690.1:0-36949 GCA_905250125.1 Rotaria sordida | reverse complement strand
CTGCAAAGTATTTTAAATCAAAAGATAGAGAATTTTACGTTCTACATGTCCATGATCTTTTCAATGCTCTTGGCATTGTTATTCAGTAGAAAAAGATTTCAAACTAAAATTTGTTATTGTGTTTTGCTCTATGATCGAAAATAATGTTTTTGAAGATCATGTTCATCCTGTGAAGTGTTGATTCTGATGCCGTCGGATCCAGAGTTTAATTTTGAATATATTCTATCTGTTTTGAATTAAAAAGGAAAAAAATCATATCGGTACAATTGCAAAGAAATTTATATGGCATTTACGAAATTTCCTATTTCAAAAAATTTCCATAAAAATGTTTATCTTTAAGTGTTGACAAAAATGCTAATAAATGCAGAATTTTATGTACAATAGTTTTAGTTTCGAGCCACATTTTTTTGTTAAAAATTTTCACTCGTATTTTTTTTTGACTGTCGTAGATGGACGATTCAGTAGGTGTTGATCTTTTCAATTTTATACCGACAAGGAAAATGCTTTTGAAAAGTAAAAATTGACTGTTTTGTGGAACCATAAATTCTCTGTCAAATGAACGTAGAAACAGATTTTAAACTGTATCAACCAAGGAAATAAAAGTCAATAATTCAGAAAAGAGATCAATTATTCACTTGAAGTCTTCAGTTTATGTAACATTTTTTTTTTATACAAAATTGTCTTGGATTTCATAATAAGTTTATTTTTAGTTTCTATTCCAAGCATAGGTCGAAGATCATATAGACTTCTTCAGAGAATAAATAAATCCTATTATCCGAACAATGAGATGGATATATAATTACACGTCTAGTTCAAAACAGAACCAGAGCTGGGCAAAATTGATCCACGTCAAAACCAAGTCATGTTTGATTTGACCAGTATTTTTCAGTTATGTGAGTAGAGATTTGTCAAATAAAGTCAGCTATTGAAAAAAAATAATCAAATCAAGTATAACTTAGTTTAACTTGGTTTTGATTTGGATCAATTTTGTCTAGCTCTAAGTAGAACAATTATTTTTTAAATACATTAAATATACTACATTTGCCATATGGCATCATTTTGATACTGTCAAAAAATATTCAAACAATCGACTGATAGAAGCCACAAGAAGTAACTTTTTTTTGTTAGATCCATTGGTGAACCCGGCACATATTAGTTGATTTCAAATATTTGAAATAAATGAGATCAAAACCTGAAATATGTAACTTATTGTATTTTGTATTAATAATAATCCGATCAAAATATTTACATGAAATATAATATTATAGATATAGATCATAACTGAAATTATAAACTTCGATAATTATAATCATAGTGTGTTTTTTAACTTATTCTAGGAAAAAAAGTGTTACTAAATGTGTTAATTACTTTAACAAAAAATAATATTGAGAACTAGAGAAAATAAGTTTAATAACAAAATTATTCTATATAAAGAAACTAATTTGAAAAGTATCTTGCTGATTGTCTAACGCAAACATTGAAAATCTATATTTGTCATTTTTCTTTTTTTTTTTTATAGCTTATTGAAATAAGCTGTTCAAAGATTAAAATACATGATTTCTATATATAGTTTCCTAAAAAAAAGTTATAAGAATATGTCAAAAGATGTTCAGCAATTATTTAATAAAAATATATTTATCTTGTAATAGAGTATCTTTGTAAATGTCATTATCCTTAGAGATTATCAAAAAGTTAGGAATATTATTTACTTCTTTGAATCAACACAAATATATTTATTAAAATCACGATTGTGATGGTTTTTTTTTGAACCCGATGAAATGTATTGGTGTTTGTTGATTATAATACACTATTAATATTCTTTTAGACAACATCATACCTTCCTGCCACTACCTTATGATGATAGAAAACGTGACAAAAGATATTTTTAGAAAAAAAACTAAGCATTATCTTTCGGAATTTTTCTTTTTTCTTTTACAGTAGTTAATTGTATATTATTTTAACTATGTTCTTTCGAATAATTACGAAAGCATTATCATAATAATATTAAAATGTAAATATCAACAGATGTCTCTTTGTTTAAATTTATGTTTGAAAATACGCACAGTATCGATTTTCTTCATATTTTATATTATAATCATGATTCAATAAAAAGGCATCAAAAAGTTTTAATCGGAATATTTGCATATCACAACATCTCAAAGCATGACATCTGTGCTTTTTACTCGGCAAGAGACTATTTATGTTTGCAATGATCAACGACGCAGGTAGGTATTTGAAGAGAGATGTTTGACATTATGTAATTGATGAAATTCTATCCATATTGATTAATAATGAAAAAAACGAATTTCAATATCTTAGCATGTACACTTCAATAGTCATTATTCAAATAATCAATTCAATTTTGAAAAAAGGAAAACATTTGTTTTATGTTGCATCATTTCAAATAATTACGAAAAAAACATTAATATAAAACTTGTTAAATAACAAATGTGTCATGTAATCTATGATTCAACTTGTTTAACCTATGAGTAATTTTACTACTATTGATAATGATTCATCATATTCGATTTTGAATTGTAATTAAACTCTACTGTAATTCTCTTCTGTTATGAATACTGACGTTTTTTTTATGATTTTATTATACAGATATACTTTTTACATTATGTTCATAATTTTGTATAGTTGAATCTTGAAAGTAAATCGGTTTTTTTCTTCTCTTGTCGTACTCTGTTCATATTTTCGTTAGTTTCACCTTGAATATTGATCCACATCATATTTTTTTTTCATTTGTACTGAACAATAGTTTCATTTCTTATTCAAAGGTTGTATATATGCTTTAAGTTCTCTAATATAAGATTATTATATAATCTAGCATAAAATACAAAACTAAACTTCCTGTTTAGAGATATTAAATTTTTAATATATTAAAATAAACTTGGGAGCCAACAGGAAAATTTATATATAATAACTGTTAATTTGTTATATTCAATCCTCGTACAGAAAATAGCAAAGAAGTATATATGTGTTGTAGGATTATCTCATAGTACACCGATGTTCGACTATATTGAAATAATTAACCTGATAAAAGAAAGGTTATAGCTAATAAACAGAGAAAAAAAATTGGCGAAAAATTAAAAAAAAAAGACCAGCGTGACATAATAATTTATATGTATGTCATTATCAGAAATGAAAAATGCCTGTCTACTCTGTAAATCAAATCGACGTCTTTTGACGTCATCAAGGGTTTCATTAAAACAATATTCAAGAAAAATAAAAATGTTTCTTTATTAAAAGACAAAAATCTTTTTATTAAAAAGTTTCTAATGTAATCAATAATAAAAATTTGTATTAGCAAATAAAGCTTGTATGTACTATGTATGTTTGTCATTACCTAAATAAGATAAACCCATACTTATAAAAAATTCTTTTTTTCGTTCTTTTATCATCAAAGTATTGCTTCACCATGTTGCAGCTACATATATTATTAACCATGCAGCAACCGTAAAAATACGGTCAATGACGATGATAATGAAAATAGTTTGAAAAAAAATAATTAATTGATACAGATTTTTATCAATCTATTGTTTTTTTTATTAATATTTTTATTGGTCGAAATCTTTTCCATAAAAGAAAGTCACTGGACCATATTGACAACATACAATATGAATCAGAAATATTCTACTTTCTGGATGCCATTTCCTTAATAGTCCAAACAGTCTAAAAGTATGAGTCATTATTATCATCATCATAATTGTCTGTATTAACGCCCACCAAACGCCTATTCTTCGTATTAATATTGTATAACATCAATGAAAAGACGTGACTGAAACACTTTTGAAGGTCACACCATGTAAATGATCTTTTGTTTGAAAAACATATTTCACAATCAAATTATTGTTGTGATATAATTGTAACTAATTATATGTACAAGAAAAAAGTGTAACTTATTCGAATCAAATTAACATCTTGCTAATATTTTCAATAGGAAAAAAAATGTCCTAATACAAAAGACGTGAACATGATTAATGATGTTTGCATTATGTAGACACGGAAAAAGAAGTAATTGAAGTATATCCGTAATCGCCCACGCAGAAATCAAGATTTACATGAAGTGCTTGTAGGCCGGAAAAAAAACTTATGTATGGAGACTAAAGAATTAAATAAAAGAAAAGAAAAATCATAATAATTCAAAAATGCAAAAATCGACATTTTCTTTGTATTATTATTATTATGTACCAATGACAATATAAAATTTTAGTGATAAGCGGTCATGACAAAGCAAATATAGATGCACTTTATATTACTCATTCCAATAAAATAAGTCAAGGAGGAGGAGTTATAATTGAGTCGAATATTTTCATCGTTTTTCTATGAATGTCTCTCGTATATTTTACATTTAACTGTTATTTTTGTTCTCTCCCTCCCCCTCTCTCTTTCAGCTATCTTCAATCTTTCTCTCAATTCTCTCTTTTTTTCTCTCTTTTTTTTCTTATGCTTTCGTTTGAGTAATTCTCCTTTAGTATTATTGGTATTTCATTCTTTTTTTCTGATTTGATCAGTGTCCTGAAATATCGCATTAATAGTATCACTGACATAAATATATATTTAGAAAGAAAAAGACTTTTTTTAGGAATTTAATTAATCTATAATGTGGTTTTCATCGTTATCTCAGTTGTGTATTCTTAGCACTATAATTATAGTTCTCATTAATCAATACATTTTCATTGTACAAGGTATGTCATATATATGCTTTATTTTTGTTCAATATCTATTGAAAAAAAAAACATTCGAGTTCAAGTTTTTCTCTGTTTACTTGTTCTTACTATGGTTATTCATCCATATTGACAATATGTAAGATTCTATTTAATGTACATAATCTGTCACAAAATTCATAATGCTAAGAAACGAGTCGATATAACAAGTCAAGGGTAATATGAAAGGAAATAAGATCAAGTAAAAGCTATAGGATTTATATCCTTTTCATTGAAATAAATGGGAATTATAGATGTAAAAGAATAAAAAGCAGAGGATATCTATTTCTCATTTTCAACAAAAGGCGTTAATATCTTCATTTTACTTTAGCTGGTAATTGTTTTTTTCAACGTACTAATGATTTATGCTATGGTCTAAGTGAAGCAGATACAAATGAAGAACTATGTAGTGGATCATACTATTCCGATAGTGATATCAAAGAACTTGATGGATTTGCATATGCTGAAAATTGTCGTCCTGTAAATGGTATGTATATGTTGTGGTCAAAATTAAAATTCAGTCAAATTTAAAATTTGACGAATCATCTGGGCAAATTTAAAATTTGCCTAGTCAAAAAATCAGCCAAATTTAAAATTTGCCCAGAAAATTCAGTCAAATTTTAAATTTGACTGAATTTGAATTTTGACCACAACATATATATAGAATGTACTATATATCTATATATATCTTAATATAATAGTATTACCAAAACTATGTGATTTTAATTGTGGTCTTGGTCAACAATGTCAATTGATAAACAATGAAGAAATGTGTGTATGTAGTGAAGCATCATGTACTTCATCGGATTCATTATCATCTAAAATTGAACAACATCCATTATGTGCATCAAATAATATGACATTTAGTTCAGAATGTGCGATGGAAGCTTGGAAATGCTTCAATCAACAGTCAGCATTATATAAAAAATATGATGGTGAATGTCAAAGTAAGTATTTAAATCATTCAAAAAGAAATATAATCTTTTCTGTCTTCTTTTTTCTTTTTTTTTATTCCATAGAGGATTGTCAAAATGTTAGATGTCCATCTCATAAAGTTTGTTTATTAGTTCAAAATACAGGTGAGCCAATATGTTATCCAAAAAATCATTGTAATTCAACATTAAATCCTGAACCAGTTTGTGATACAAATGGTATTACATATCCAAATATTTGTGTCATGCGTCTAAGTTCTAATCGACAAGGTCAAACACCTGTATTAGCCCATAAAGGTTCTTGTGGTATGAATTTTAAAAAGGAAAATTTCTTTTTTTCTGTCTAATATTTAAATTTTAATAGAAAATGAATGTCGACCAGATCTGTGTGAAGCAAATGAACGTTGTGTGTATTCTAAACAATTTCGTCCAGTTTGTATACGTTGTCAATATTCTTCGACATTTTTAAAACATAGTGGTGAATGTACTATGAATATACCAATATGTGGTGATGATCAAAATTTATATGAAAATTATTGTTCTCTATTATTTGCCCAATGTTATAAAAATCAGTATATTAATATAACTGGTTATGGTGCATGTCCGACTAAAAAACGTAAGAATATTAATAGAAATAAATTCAAATATTTAAATCGATTTTCAAAATTGAAAGTGAATTGAACAATGGTGAATATTTCTTTATAAAGAATGTCAATGTTAGATGAGAATGTAGATCTCGTAAAATATTGTTCCATATAACCGGTGAATGTATTCTTAACCTAATATTTTGTTGTGCATATATATATATATATTTAATGATCGCTTACAAGCGAGTATAATCATTAAAAATAGCGTCGAATTTAACTTTTGTTTTCCTTGTCTTTATCAATGTATTATATTTTCCTTAATGGAAATTGAAACAAAAAATTAAAAAAAAAAAACTTTATTTGTTGTATCTTATATTTTATTCTTCTTATTTTTTCTTGTTGTGTCTGTTGTCAATATTTGCCACTCATTGTATATTTGTTTAAAAACAAAAAATTACAAAAGAAACAAAAATATTGCATCTAAAACAAAAAATAAATCTTTTGTGTTTTTTTTTGAAAACAAGAACTATAACTTAAAGAGTTAAATGATCTGATAGAGAATCAATATTATTCTTTAAATAGTAATTCTACATAAATATACGTCGAAGCAACTTCTGATTTTCAGATTGTTTAAAAGTCATTCTAATTGTGGCGAATTATCCTGTTTTTTCAATTTTTGGCACTCTTATACAAGAACATCCTAAATCCAGAAAATCAGAATTATTCGCCAAACCTTGAATGAATCAAAATGATTTTTAAGGAATCAAGACCGCTATGATACATACATAAGTAATAGGCATATAATATGTTAATGTATAAAACATATAATCTATTATTCATAATTCTTTTGTTTATAGTGAAAATATTTTGAGAGCAAGAATATGATCTTCTAAAGTTAAGGAATAATTTCATATAAGTTTTCATTTTATAGTTTTGTATGATCGATTTTTGTAAATTCTAAAATTGATGGATAATTACAAAATATTATTAAATAAATATGTTTTGGTGTTTGTCATCTTAACAAAAATAAATGTGTTTGTTGAAAAGTCAATCATTATGCCTATTAGTAAGGTGATCGAGAGAAAAAAAAAAGAAAAATATCGATCGGTTAAATATGGACTACTATTATTCTGTTTAGGGCATGTCAACCCACGTCGTCTCTTTTTTAGCAACTGCGACGCAGTTATGGCGTAACTGCGTCGCATCTCAATCATAACTGCAAAACATTGCGCTGCAGTTACATGTAGTTACGATGAAATAATCGCAGTTACGCGTAATTATGATGAAAAAAATCGCAGTTACACGTACCACACCGTACTTTTTCAAAATTACGAGTCACAATGCGATCGCAGTTATGCCGTAACTGCGTCATAAATCGATCGTCATTGAATATATGGAAATTTTCTTTTTTTTAATTCTACAAAGGTTTCTTTCATTTTTTTTTGAGTTGCTTTACATACCAATCCATAGCTTTCGTTGATTTGTATACGATGTTAAAAAATTTTTACTTTTTTTGCATTATGTTTAGTTAAGATCTTGTTGTACTAAATATTATATATTGTAAGAATTTATTTGATTATTTATGATCAACATAAAAAAGTGCTCGAATCTATTTACTGTCAATGTAATTGCGATGATGAAAAGAGAATATCAATAATCTTCGTGTATCATAATGTGTGCTAAGATTAAAAGAAAATTTTCGTTATCGACTATAAATCAAAAAGAGCAGCGATCAACGCGAAACCTAATCATACACCAATCTCTAATAATTTATTTATTTTGATTAACTGTTTATATTAAAGGCGCACAATCTTTAATAGCTGCCACATATTAGGGCTTGTCATGTTGTAAACGGCGAATTAATAATATTAATTTAAACAAAATGTCAAGTTATCCTTCTTTACACCCACGAATATTATATAGACAATTGTACTCGTCGTAACTTTTAATTGTGTATGGATTGGTTGTTACTGTTGCCGTTATTATTCTGACTCATAAGAGAAAAATTGTCTTTCGTATGTTAATCTTAATCTATTGTGCGCCATTGACGTTTTGTCATTTTCTATCTGCTTTCCATCTTAACATGCCAGACAAAATTGCTATTGTGCTCGATGAAGCGGGAGACTACTAAGTTGTTGCTTTATAGATTTGAATACCGATTAGCATAATTGTATTCTAGAACATATACGACTAAAACTAAGAAATTGTTTATTCGGTTCTTTTTAAAGTCTATCATTCTAGTCGTATCTAGAAATAGTGAATTATACATAATGAATAGATTTAAATGAGTTTATACTATATGCCAGCTAAGTAATATGAAAATCGAAGTTCTGTTAAGGTCGTCCCGTAAAAAAAAGTCAATTTTCTTCAAAATAATAAAAATTAAGATAAATTCATGGAAAGATAAATCGATACCTGATCTTTCATTTATTACATGAATTTTTTATTCGGTATCTCGTTTTTCGTCCAAATTTTTAGATGATTCCTGTCATCATCTGCTTGAAAAGTATATTGTTTCCTGAGAAAGGAGGAAATGCTTTTTGTTTTTTCTCTTTTTATGCATTCTTGATCACACGATCCAGAATTCTCTGTGGGCCTTCATTGTATATATTTAATCTTTTGTTTTTTTTGAAAGAGCATGTCAAAATGTAGAACATGACAGTTTCTTCTTTTTTATTTGACCTTTGTTGCTATTATATACAGGTATTTTTTATATAAAGAGCACCATTTTTTGAAAATTTTTCCTGTCATTACACTTTTCTATCCTTAAAAAATAAGAATTTTAAAATAAGTGCTCTGTCATGCCCTTTCAAACAAAACAAATTAAGTATATAGAATAAAGACCTATAGAGAATGTTAGGTTGCCAAATGGGCTATTCTTAATCCTTGTTTGATGAATATATCTTGAAAACATCATGATATGAAGCTGAAAATTTTATCATAGCCTCTCCACTAGTCTCAATATATCCTAAAAATATCATGCGATTTAAATATACCTGACCCTTGAATCAATTTTTGAACGTGGGCGTTAAAACGCTCTTTAAGAAACTACGAGGAAATATCATTACAACAAACAGATAGTTATAAAACAACAAACTTTATTAGAAAAAAAGGTAGGATTGATTTGCAAACATTCACTAGTAGGTGAAAATTATATGAATAAAACTTCTCATATGAAATGTTCCACAAAATACAAATTAGCTGGCGTTTCCAAGCCAATGATAAGTTACATACATGGATGTACTGGTGACTATATAATAAATCTACCGTGATGAGTGATTATTGATATCATCACTTATTATTATGTTAAGGATATCTGCAAGAAAAACGGAAGAAATGAATCATATCTTGAGGCGTGGGTGTCGTTATCATTACATGTTCTGTTCTATAATTACAGACGATCTTTATTTTTATGATTATTTGATAACGATAACTATGTTGAATTTGACATGTTTATCTGTCAATACACACTTAAATATATTGCATGAAGTCATTATCAATATTGATATTCATACGTCATTCGATATATTCCCAATTTTTGTTTTATTAAGATTTCATCAGACCAATAAATTTTAACAAAAAAAGTTTGCTGTACAAAAAAAAAGAGAAAACAATAATAACAGAAAAACCAATGCTAACAATTCTATCGTGCAAATATCTGACATGAAATTTATTGATTATTTGACGTTTGTTTATGATTAACAAGTGATGAAAATGACTCTCGAAGATGTCGTTTAACTTTACGTCCAAACGTCTAAATATTTAAAAGTTTGAAAAAGAGACAATAATAACAAAACTAAATTAACAAGGAAACATATTAAACTGATCGATCTACTGAATTATAAGTTATTGACTATACCCACTTCGAATATAACCATAAGAAATCGCTGTAGGTCTTTATACGCCGATTTTCTAGGCTAACAAGTATTTTGCTAAAATTATTTTGGATCTGTTCAGACTCATTGACTTGTCTGTAAGACAATAATATTTCCTGTTTTTCAAAATTAAGTTTTAACAAAAATAGTGTCATCTAGAAGATTCTTACACTGAAGTGTTAATATGTAAAGTATCGGAAATGCAAAATGAAAGCGGAAATGCAAAATGAAAGCGGAAATTTTTTCTTTTCTTTATATATGGCTAAAGAGAGCGTGTCAAACTGATTAAGAAAGGATGCATTTGCAATTTTTTCATTTCCTTTGAATTTTAAGACTGTTTGTTTCAAGTTTAACGTGAAAAACTGAATTTAGAAAGGTCATTTTAATTAATGAGTTTCCCAGATTCAATTTTGAAATTTAAAGAAAATGAAAAAAATTGAAAACACAAACATTCTTGTTCAGTTGAACATGCTCTATCTAACTGTATGTAAATATAGGAAAAAAACCTTTCACTTGAATTTTGCATTTCCGGCATCTTATCTTTTTGATGAATTGAGATAATTATATTTTCTGCAAAAAAACGTCGCTATTTTCTGGGCAATTCGATATACTCTATAACCTGTACAGATCCAAAATATAAAAAAATTGCCGAAAAGTTTGATAGTCTAGAAAACCAACATATGAAAACCAAAGAGGATTTCTCATGATCATATTGGAAATAAAGCATTGTTGATAACCTACGACGAACTAGTTTTCAATGAGAACGTGATTGATCAGTTGAAAACGTTTCCTCATAAATTTTAATTGTTCTTTTTTTACTTGTTTATCATTTTGTTTTTTATTTATTGCTGAAGATGGTGTTATTGGAATAAGTAATGTCATAAGTTTTTTCATTTGCTGTTGTTGTGTTGTTAATTTTTCTTCATTGATTTCTTTAGCAGCTAATGTTTCACTTAATAAACGAATATGTTCATGTAATGCATCAGTTTTTATCATACAATCAACATTTCGATTATATTCACTTTGATATTTTGTCATAAGTAATTCATATTCCTCTAAAACAAAAATAAAAGATCAAGAAGAATTTTTCTTTTTTTTTTTTTGAAAATACCATTTAAATGTTCGAATGCGGTGGTTTTTTCATCTAATAATTGTCGTAGAACATCATGTTCCTATAAAAAGAAAACAAGTTGAATATCGAAATTGAGAAAAAAAGTATTAGACGAACATTTGTTGCAATTGATATAATTTGTTTATCCTTAAGTATTAATTGTTCTTGAAGTTTTTTTTCTTGTGTATCAAATGTTATTTTTGCAGATAAATGCGCTGATTTACATTGATTTAATTCTTCTTCAAAATTTTTTCTAGATAAATGTAAATAAAATATTAAAATTTCGATAAAATAAACGAATGAATCAGAAATAATTATGATTTTTGTATTTTTTCTTTTCTATTCTCTACACTGATTGAAATACATTTTTATCAAAAGATTGAACTTCAAATTTTCTACTAAATTATACTGGCAGACATAAGTTTAAAGTAGTTGTATTTTTGAATTTCCTTCTCAATGGTAATAACTAGTAAAAATTTGAAAAAAAAATTTTAGTAACTACAAGGATTCTCTATGAGGATTGATGAACCTAAAAACTCCAATGAAATTGCTTGGACGACGATATCTTGAAAATCAAGGCCTTCTAAAATCAATTTCCTCGTATTCATTTGAAGCTTTTTTGGAAACGGTTTTATTTGATAGAGCAACATGAGATATCTCGGCTCTCTTTCTCAAACTGCATTCATTTATAGAAGGTCTTACAGCGTGAAAATCATTGAAATTTTTCATAAAAACAATAGAAAAATGCTTCTTGGACCTTCTGTAAATTGAATACAATTTATGAAGACAGCTGAAACATCTCATTTTGCTCTATCAAATAAAATCATTTCTAAAATACTTCAAATGGATATTAAAAAAACTAGTTCTTAGTTTTCCATGCGATTTTATTGGAATTTTATGTCCACAATTCAAATCGAGAATCCTTTCAACCATTCAAATGTTTTTTCAGATTCTTCCTAGCTATTACCATCGAGAAGAAAACTCAAAAATACAACTGTTCTCAACTTTTGTCTGTCACTATATATATATATATGATTCGATACATTTGAACAGACATGACAAAACACAATTGTAAAATAAATATGAAAATGACAATGATCCAGTGAAAAAATACGTAATTTAGGAAGATTGATTTTTATAACGAACAGTTTATTTGTGAATAAAATAAAAGGGATTTATCAATTAGTTATAGTTTCTCGATCGTCTAACTATTGTTCAGATGAAAGCGGGAAGTTCAGACAAAATGGGTGGCAACAAGGAAATTGCTATTGAAGTAAATAATTCAAGAACAAGCTGATAGATGATATTGCATAAAAGTAGATTAATACAGGAAAACTTGGCTGATATTCATAAAAAAAAGAAGATAAAGTTTGAAAATTAGATTTCAGCAGGCAATAGCTAGGCTTCATTCACATTATATGACGTGGAATCCATTTCAAGTGATAAATCGATTTTGACTTCGGACTCTGTGCATAAAGTAGACTACAATGAGCTATGAAAAATCTTAAAAGAGTAAGTCCTGTTAGTCCTCCTTTCGAGATTATGTTCTTATAGCCTATGACACAGTATGTCCAAACAAATCGAATGATGATATTCTGACCTGAAAATTTTAGCTCAAAAGAATGTTTTCATTACAAGATATTAAATTTTCAACAAAAAACGATGAGTTTATCACAGATTCAATATCTTATGAAATACTATACCAAAGCCTAAAAGGCTAGTAAAATTAAATAGCCTTGGAGGAAATGACTAAAGGAACTTATTTTTTTGAAATTCTTTTTATACTTCATCAAGATCTGCCATATATATAGTGTCTGAGCTCAAAAACGATTAATCACTTGGAACGATCATCTCATGAATTAATAATAACCTATGGGCCATTTCTCGACATTCTCTATGACGAACTGTTAGTCGACGAATTCGTTTGATTTATAATTTTTGAATTTATTCTTCAGTATAAATTGCCTGAGGTTATAAACTACGATCATATTAATATTACAAAGAAAGCATTCATAGACAAACTAAAACATGTTATTCAAAAAGTACAAAATTTTCTAATTTGTGTTTTATTTCATCGAATGATTATACGTAATTATATTGATTAAATAAGTTATATCATTTTGTAGAAAATTTAAGATTACTATTAGTACAATATTTTATGAGATACTCATTATTTTATACATACGTTCGAAGTTCTTGTTCCGCAAGACGAATTTTCATTGCATCAAGATCATTATTAAGTTTATCAATAATTTCTTCATAAACAATATTAGTTGTATCATGAACATCATCAGTAGATTGTTTTGATATAGATGAAGCATTTGATTCATGTCGTTGAACAGGATGAGAATGTTTTATTGATGATACACCAGAAGAAACTGATGTACGAATTAGTAAATCAATATTTTTTGCTAATTTTATACAAATATCATTTAAACGTGATAAAAGTACAAGAGAAATATTTTCATCAAAATTTTCTTCATTTAATTGATCTTGTTCATTATCATACAATTTATTTTCTTTATCTTCTTGCATAAATATAACATTTATTGATCGATTTATACATGTTAAACCATCAAGTGTCGATCGAACACATTGTAATATTAAATCATTTTGACGATTTGTTTGTTCTAATCTAGATTTTAAAGCTAAAAGAAAACAAAATATATATGTATATTTAGAATTTCAGTGTTACATTCGACGAGTGAATATTTGTCAAAGAGTTAACAAATAAAGTAACAGCAACAGCATGCGAAACAGTTTTGTAAATATTATGATGATAACGAGAGACTTTCTAACTATGATAGATGTTTGTCTAGTATTGCGTCCGTCGAAACGTCGAGAGAATATGTACAAGTTTTTAAAATTATACTAAGTCTTAAGATGAAACGATCCGAACTGATACACACCGTTTGAATTTATCTTGGGCTTACAAAGATGTATTGGTAAGACTAGCAAAAGTTTAAAAGGATTCATCTCCATGGGCTTTTGAAGAGAAGTTATGATCGTTTTACTGAATTTTCGATCTAGGTATAGATATACGCCGAAACCTCAAAACACAGAATATCTTGAAGATTTTAACTGAAATTGAATACTGTAGCAAACGAATATTTTTTTTTTGGGAATTCAATATTTCGAAAAAAAGAATGCTGTTTTTAGCTGAGACTTTCAGAATATTCGAGCGGTCATTTGACCTATTAATGGACAAAATTTCACATTGAAATAATGTTTTTTTTTGTTTTACTTGGAATGTCTAAAGCTGGATCGAAAATTTATAAAGCAATCATAGCTTAGCTTCAAAGATCTAAGAAGACAAAACCTTTTTAAGCTTTTTCTAGTCTCATTAAGACGATTTGTAGGTTCAATATGAGCTCAAACGTTGGATATCAGTTCGAGTGATTTCCTCGTTAGCATCAGATTTACTACAGTCGTGTAAGATAATTATATGATCTCATATGTATTTTGTTCAATTCGATCGTTTCTCTTGAAGTTTTCAGGTCAATTACAATCATTCGAACAAGAATTATTTTCATTTCTGAAAATGTCTCTTTTTCATTTGTCTTCTATAAATATGAAGAAACTTACAAACGAAAGCTTTGTTTGTAAATTATATTTTAATATTTTAAGTTTTTTTTTAAGTAGAATAAAAAGTTATGTGTATTCCAAACAAAACAAAACAAAGTACCGGAAACGTAATCATCATCTTTTTTTAGAAATGTTTGAATAGAAATTTATACAAAGTCTACTGTGAAACGTAATTGTCCATAAGTGTCACTATAATTAATTTTGTTTTTTGAAAGAGCTTATTAATATGCAAGGCATGACAGAACCCATGTTTTCAATTAAACTTTTTTATTATTCTATAAAAAGAAGCACTTCTATGAATAGATAACCATTTTTTGAGAGTTATTCAAGATATTTAACTTATCATGATTTTTCTCCGCATAAAAAGTAAGAACTTAATTTAAAAAAAGTACTACAATGGGACATGCTCTTTCATATTAAAAAAAAATTGAATCTATATAATGAAAGCCCACAGAGAATTTCGAGTTGGGCAATGAGCTTTTTTTGACTATTATTTGTTGAATATATCCCTCGAGCATCAGGATATAGAGCTGAAAATTTCATGCAATTTGAATGTATCTGATGCAAGATTAAATTTTGAGGAGGATGGCCTTCAAGTTCGAGTAATGCATTCATTCTTCAGATATGGTGACATTTTTTAATAACTTTCGTATTTTCATCACAAATGGAAAAGACTTCATGTGAAAACTTTGTCATCTACAATAAAAATAATTCTACTATATTTCAAATGCTAATTCTACAAGATTACTACTAATAGCTTGTTAAATATCATAATAAAACTTTCACATCCAGTTTTGTACAGTTATAGTGTTTATTTTAATAAAAATTTAGTTATTTATTAATTCTCTATATTTGTAAGTGAATAGTTATTTAATTTCAACCACTATTGAAAGATTTACAATACTACTTAATATATATTTGTCGCTATTAAAATATCACTTGACCACTTAATTATTGTATTTTTTTTTTGAGCAAGGAAGAAGATTGGATATACTTGAACGAATATAAAAAAAAGGAGAATATCATGGAATTGTTCCTTTATTTTAGTTGAGAATTTCTGAAATTAAATATTGAATATTTTAAATTGATGCGGAAGAAAATAAGTTTCAAAAATGATGTCTTGATTAGGATTGAATATTATGAAATTAGAATATTAAAAGAACAGAAAAAATTAATAAATAAATATTGTATGCAGCATATTTTCACTTGCAATAGCAATGATTAATTTTAAAGTGATTATTAGCTTTCTTATAGAAAATGTATACTTCTATTAATCAATGTACAAAAACAATAAATCCGCGATAGACATTCAACCGTAACACAACAAAAAAAAAATGTAAGAGCTATTCAATATCAGTAAAAAAATAAGTGAATAGAAATCATCATACAAAAGAATCAAATATTTAAATTTTTGTCTTCTTGAATAACTTATAACATGATAAAAATCAATAAACCAAATGTTGTTAATTAATTACTTAAATCATTTAGTAGTTGTATATTATTTGAAAAACTATCTTTTTTGAAAAGCTAAGTTCAGGAGATTCATATTGAAAATAGTTTATAATTCAAGAAAAAATTCTGTTGTTTCCTGCAAAATTCATGTCATTCTAATTATATTCTTATAACGATAAAAATCGTTGTTTTTTTAAATTATTACATCTCATATATGAAAGAAATACATGTTTATTATAAAAAAAAAAAATATAAAGCTGACCTTCGAATTTGTCATTGTCATTTTTTGATTTTTCCATCCACCAACTTATTTGTTCTTCTTTACGTTCAAGACTAGCACGTAATCTTCGAATATCATATTTTAATAGATGATCATTTGATGATGATGGTGATTGTGAATTAACAATTGGAGAAAATACATGTGTTTTATTTAATGGTGTTTCACCATCATTTAATGATATTGTTGATGATGCTAATTTAATTACATTTGATGGTCGTTGGTTACCTTGAAATGTATTTGTACGACGAGCTGGCGTTATCAGATGAGAATAAATTGGTAATAGAGGACGATTAGATGCCATAAATTATTTCTGAATGTAAAAAAAAAGAGAGATTTTTTTATTAATCATTGAGATACACATGTCAGATATTTCACTGTGTAAAATTAAAAAAAAAAAAGAAGAGCATCAATATCGAAATTTACGCAAAAAAGAAAAATAAACGAAAAAATAAGCGAGCAAATAAACTCAATTCAATCAAATGATATTAATGTTTGTTCATGAGGTGGTTTTTGTGTTGTTGCAGGTGGATGTTGTAGAAATGTTTGTTGAGCATAAAGATTTTGATTTTGAGGTAATATGATTGATGCAACAGATGGAAGAGCATCGGATAATTCTATATAATTTTCACATATGATTTAATTTTACTTTACCTATATCTACTTACGTCCCATTGATAATTGAGAAGGAATTGGATGATAATAAGTAACAGGTGGCGGTGGTGATGATATGTATGGTATCTAATAAAAAATATTCATTTTATGTTTATACTAAAAATTATTTCGAAAAGATTATAAAAACTATTGTTAGATAAAAGATGGACAAGATTCCTATTCATTTATAAAGTCTCATTTTCATTTTGATCGGCTTTTCACAGCTATCAAATTTTGATCTGAAACTTTGTGCATATAGAGGACTTAACTAGACTAGCTTCAATGAAATAACTTCATAAGTTTTCAAAAAAAGTCTCTTCGCGATATGAGACTTTTAAGATATAGACGCTTTTTCATGAATGGTGTAGTAGGCAACGTGGATATTTTTTGAAAGCTATTCTACTTAAGTTCTCTATATGTGCAAAGTTTCCGATCAAAATTCGAAAGTTTAGTTAAATTTCAATTGAAAATCAAATCATTTTAAGATTTTTATTAGAACACTATCTAGTAGTGATTGACAAAGAATCATTGAAATCGAAAGGGAACAGTTGAAAGAGTTCCTTCGTAAATTTTATCACTTATAACAAAAGATGTATCGAGACGTCAAAGTAAAAAATTTCGATCTGAAATTTTTCCTACATATAGATCTTCTGATTTTTATAGAGAATTAAATATCACAATCAAAACGAATGGTTCTTTCTCGAAACTTTCACTTTCTGGATAAAGAAGCATTCGTTTTGATCGCGTGACATTTATATCATTATATCATTCATGAGATTGTATATGTGGGAAAAATTTCAAATCGAAATTCTCTACTTTGAGTTTTCGATAAGTCTCTTGCTATAAGTGATAAACCTAGTAAGACAGTTACAATTTATCAAAAAAAGACCTATGGACAGAGCTCGTTGGATCTCAAAATTTTCGGACACGATGAGTTCTATCTATTGGTATTTATTATTTTAGGTTTTTTCTAATCTTACTGGGTCCTACTTATGCAAAAACAAAATGTTTCATTAATTCGAGAAAAAATCAATGTGATAATTACTTGATTTTGTTGTTCACGTTGTTGAACATAATGTCTTTGTTGATTAAGTCTTGCTTGCATTTCTGCTTCTTGTTCTGTTAAACGTTGTAAATGAATTTGTCTTTGATATTCCAAATAAGCCTAATGATTCATTCATATATAAAGAATCAATTTCTTTTTTTTTTTGCTTATAAAAAAAAGTAATTTTACTTGTTTTTTTTGACGCATATCATCAAGTTTAACAGCTAATTGTATTTGTCGTTGTCTTTCACGTTCTACAGCTTGTCGTTTTTTATTTTCAAAATGTTCTTCACGTAAAGCATTCAATGCTTCTCTTGCATCTTTTAATTGATTTAATTTATCTTGTAAACTTTCATAATAAGCTAAATAAATAAATAAATAAATAAATAAATTTCTTATTTTAATAAATAAATCCAAAACCTTGTTTATCATCAAGTGAGTTTATAAAACGATGTAATTCAGGATACATCTGTTGAAGTATAAGAAATACTGATTGTACAGCTGTATCATTTGCTATATTTCTTCCACGTTGTTGATTACTTAACATACGAAATTTAATATTATTTATATGTTCATTAACAGTATTAACAAATATATCAATATCCTCATCACGTACATATCGATCCAATGGATCCTATTAGATTAAAAAAACAAAGTTTTTGGTTTGTTTTTTTGTGTTAAGAAAAGAATTATGAGACTGTTCAGTATACGAGGCACTCGATCAAAAGCAAAAAATCTCTATTGTTTTTTGTGCATTCAATGCATCGAAGTCCGAAACTATCGATTTTTTACCACTATCAAATCCTTATGAGAAAAAAACAACAACAAAAAAAAAAAATACTCTGTAAAAATTGTGCTCATTTTCGTTTCAACGAAGCATTCAACTTTGTTATAAATTATATTAAAAGATAGATATTTAAAAAATGAACTATTTAAATATAATTAATATAATGCTGGTTGACTCAAGCTTTCTAAGGACAACATGAATAAAAATTGGTTCTTTTGACTTGTCTAAGATGTTCACTTGATAAGAATTAATCTTTTGTCAGGATTCAGAATCAGATTTTCAAGCTGAGTTTTATAATTATTATAGAACTTTTCATTTTCTACAAAATAGTAAAAAAAAAATATTCAAAAATAAATGGTACCTTCGGGCGAAACAGGGTTTACATCTCTTTTCTACAAGGTGATTTCTCAGTAGACAAAAAAAAACATCTTTAGAGATTTCTATTGCGATATTCGGATTCAGCGTGAAAAACTACATCAAAAAACAAATACACTTTAGAGGAGTTTTTTTCCTCCGAAGAACTGATCCCTGACAGACCACAGGTGATTTTTTTTTCGTAGGAGAAACTTTTCTCTAAAATATATTTGATTCAACGTAATTTTCCATGCTGATTCCGAATATTGCAATAGAAATCACTACGGATGTTTTTTTTTCTACTGAAAAATCATCTTGTAAAAAATAGATGCGAACTCTGTTTCATCCAAAGTTACCATTTATTTTCGAATATTTTTTTACTATTTTGTAGAGAACAAAATGGTTGTATAATGGTTATAAAATTCAGCTTGAAAATCTGATTCTGAATCCTGACAGAAGATTAGCTATTATCAAGTGACTTCGTTGAAACGAAAATGAGCACAACTTTTACAGAATATTTTTTTTTTGTTGTCGTTTTTTTCTCATAAGGATTTGATAGTGGTAAAAAGTCCATGGTTTCGGCCTTCGACGTATTGAATGCACAAAAAACAATAGAGATTTTTTTCTTTTGATCGAGTACCTCGTGTACTCGACGGTCTTATGATTCGTCTTTTAATTACTTTAGCTAATGGTTTAATTCTAATCAGATCATTTTTAGTTTGAGTTTCCCAATAATTTTGTTCATTATCATCAGCTATAGGTGCTGAACTAATTGGTATTTGTGGATATTGAATAGTTGAATTAAAATATTTTTGTGTTAATAATTTTTTTTGACGTTCTTTTTCTTCAGCTTCATTTCGAGATAATGTCAAAGCTAATTGAAAAGCATCTTCATCTTCAATTTCATCTTGGTCTTTTTCTTTTGGTTTAGTTATTGATAAATATTCTGGACGAATACTACCAGTTCTATAGGAAAAACAAAAGATTTTTTTATAGAAATTACTATAATACATTTATCTTACGTTTGTACACGATCATAACATTCTATACAAACTCGTACATCATCTTCAATACCATATTCAAGTAAAGGACATTGCCTTGATGAGCCTATTTTAAACAAAGTAATAATAATAATAATTAAATTCATATGTTAGATAGAAAATAAACTACGAACATGCTGCACAAAATGTTTCACCACAAGCACGACAATGATGTTTTCGAGTAAATGCTGAAAATGATGTATGACAACGAAAACAATGATCACGATCAGTCCTAAATAGCAAAAGAACAAAAAAACAAGGAAATTTTTAAATAAAAATTTAATAAATTTTATATTCTAACCATAGTGGTGGTATCAGTGTAATTACCATTGTTTTGTTATTGTCGAAAGATATTTAGATAAATGAGTAAATGATTGATTGACTAACTGACTGATTATATTATTCTGGGTTAAGAAATTATTTGGTTGGAGAAGTATATTGACCAATAAAACGATTTCAAGATAATTTTATTTTTATTGCTTTTTACGTAAAATTTTTATCTTATTTTATAGGTGAATGCCAACACAACCTGTTACATTTGTTTGTCGTTTTTGTTATTCAACAAATCATTCTTTATATCCAGTTCGTCTTTATTGTATAAGTTTACATGAAGGTCTTATTATGTGTGCAAATCAAAATTGTACAGGAATTGTTAATGGTCATGTTGATCTTTTAAAAATGATTCTACCTATAACATCATCAACAACACAGTTAACATACGAACAATATCAAAAAACACCCTATTATAGTCCAGAATGTGATTTTCTTGTGACAGATATACCATCAGAAATATAAAGAATTGTTTTCTTTTTTTTTACTGTAATATGTTGTTGTTTTTTGTTAATTTCGAAAATATTTTAGATAAAAAAAAATATGAGTTTAATGTTGAATGATGAAGTGGCTTTAGGAAATGATGTTCGATATAAAAGTTTTATTGTAGCTATTGAAAAAGTTCTTAAACAATTTGAATCATCAACGGAATGGGCTGACCTTATTACTAATTTAGTCAAAGTTAAAAAAGTAAGATTTCATCGAAGAATGTCATGTTTATAAATGATTAATTTAATCATATATATGATAATCATTTTCATCTATCGGTATTCGAAAGTAGAACTAAAAGTTGAATATTAAAGATTTATTAAACTTGAGAGATGCGAGTCTAAATTTATATTAATCCTTTACTCATCTTCCTTGGTCACTGGAGTAACCCTTCGTAAAACGATTACAGAAAATTAAGAAAAAACTTTTTTGTTTATGTTGCTCCATCTTCGGAAAAAGATGAGTTATAAAATTGATAAGTTTGAAAAAAACCGCAAAACTTAAATCTTTTTTAAATAAAATGTTTTGTTTTTTTGTATCAACAAACAAGATATAAAGTGGTGGACATAAATTTAGGACATTTATTTTTGAAAATTTTTTGACGAAGAGAAGTAGCTAGGTCAAATCCAAATAGTGATTTGGATAGCCCTTGAAATTCTCTATCGAATACAATACATGTCAAATTTTCAAAAGAAACTTTCTGAGAAAAGTTTTCTAGAAAACTTTCCACCGAAATTTCAGGTCCTAAAAAAAATCGACAAAAATATTTTTAAATATAGTCATCTGAAGGAGCAAAAAATTCTGAGCAAAATGAAGGGTTGCTCAGTCCTTCACGATGTTTCGTTGTAAAGTTATAAGCATCGGAAAAAATGTGTTTTTAGTTGATTTTTCGAGTTTTTTGATAAAATTGACTAAAACACATTTTTTTCGGTTTTTCTGATGCTTATAACTTTACAACGAAATATCGTGGAGAGCTGGGTAACCCCTCGTTTTGCTCAGAATTTTTTGCTCCTTCAGATGACTATATTTAAAAATATTTTTGTCGATTTTTTTTAGGACCTGAAATTTCGGTGGAAAGTTTTCTAGAAAACTTTTCTCAGAAAGTTTCTTTTGAAAATTTGACATGTATTGTATTCGATAGAGAATTTCAAGGGCTATCCAAATCACTATTTGGATTTGACCTAGCTACTTGTCTTCGTCGAAAAATTTTCAAAAATAAATGTCCTAAATTTATGTCCACCACTTTATAATGGAAATATATTATTTGAAGTATAACGATGACAATGTCTACTACTGATATCAATACTTTTCAAAAATATCACAAAAGCTAGATAGAGAATGATCGCTGCAGATTTTCCGGAAAACTAAATCTTTAGCTCTTCAGTGCCTACAACTCGGATACAAATTTTACTCACATCACATGAAATGATAGAGTAAATCATTCTCTACATTGGTATTTCGTCGAACTAGATCAGATTTACGGAAGTTTTCGAACTGAAACATCGCTTTTTAAGTTGAAACTATATGCATTATGTAGATCTAAATGAGCTATGAATATCCTGAAAATAGTTCGTGCGATTCGCTTATTTCTGTAGAGATCCTGCACTTTACACTTTTTGTAAAATGAGTGTCGTAGTAACAAAAAACGGATTTTCGATTTGAAACTTTGGATACAGAATACCTTAATGAGGATGGTTTTTTGTAAATGTTTCAGATCTTGCTGCTATTTCTATCCTAATATATAATTATAATAATAGCGTAGCCACACCCACCCCATAATTTTCGCTGCAATTTACTTTGAATCTTTTTTGAAATATTCTTATTACAATTTATTCAAAATTTTTGTTTTAATCAAAAACAATTTTCTTTTCAAAGACCATAGAAAATTATTCACAATTTCATTCAATACCAAAACGTATAACACTATCAAAACGTCTTGCACAATGTCTTCATCCAGCATTACCATTCGGTGTTCATTTAAAAACTCTTGAAGTATATGAAACAATATTTCAAATAATTGATAAATATCATTTACAACGTGATATTATTTTATATTCATATGGATTATTTTCTTTATTATCTGATGCTGCATTACCTGTTAAACCTATTTTATTAACATTATATGAAACATATTTTTTACCATTAGGTGAAGCACTTAATCCAATATTAACAGGATTTTTAATTGGATTATTTTCCGCATTAGAAGAAGGTGCTGATTATTATAATAGAATTATTATATTACTTGATAATTTAGCAAATCGTATTGATGAATTTTATTTTTATACTTGTATATGGTCAGCTATAAATTTTGTTTCAATAGTACGTTATTCAGCAATAACATTTATTTTAAATCATTTTGATAAAAGAAAAAATATGTCAGATCAAATTTATTTAATTGGTTTATCAATTGAAACAATGGTAAAAAAAAAATAATAATAAAGTGAAAATGTACATAAAACAATAAGAAAATAGTTTCTTTTTTTTTTTAATTTTTAACTAGGTTTCTGCTGTTTGTACATGTCTTCATGATAGTGGACAACCATTAGTTCAACGTTCAATTCTTGATTTTCTTCTTACTTGTTTACCATTGCATAGAAAACTATTATTAAAAATAAATATGGTCAAAATAATTAATGGAACATTTTATATTTTATTACAACGTGATATGACATTAAATCGACGTATTTATACATGGTTTCTTGGTGCAAATCAATTAAGTGAAAATATTACTAATGAACAACATCAAGTCAATGATTTAATTGATTCATCATCTTATTTTGTTACACATACACAAGAAATTTTAATAGAATCATTGAGAAGTTTACTTGAATTGATATCTATGAAACCAACATTAACCATCGTTAAATTAGATAATGATGATAACAAACCGATGACAAGTATTATTGATTCACATCGATCATCGACTTGGACATTAACGAAATTAATTCGCGTACTTCTTATTCTTAGTACGTAAACACAAAAAATTAATTTCATAGACAAGAACTATTAAGATTTTAATATTATACTGTCAAAAAAAAAAAACTACACGATATTTAGTTTTCAATGATTTTTGAGAATTTCGGAATATTCCAGAACAAAAAATAACTACATGAAGTTAGTCTCTACCACAATATTCTCTTTTTCCACAAACTATTGTTTGTACGTTGTTAACTAATCGATATGATTTTTGTTTACTTTCAATTTATGATCATTTTTTAAAATAAATTTCAAAATTGTATAGAACTTACATAAAACTGTTATAATTGTATTGAATTATTTTGTAACTTATACCTAGGTCGAGAAATATGGGTCGTTTCCGACCAGAAAACTTAAAAAAAAATGGTAGGAAATTGGAAGTAGGAATCCGATGGCTCGATTTTTTCTAATTCTGATTGAGACTGAGCATCGAATTCTTGTTTCCAAGTTCCTACAATTTTGTCGAGTTCTCCAGCTGGCAAGCGCATCTTTACAGCTGGAACCTGCTGAAAATTGACAGATCTGAACGGTGGAAATCATTGACCGAGGTATACATTATTCAGTGAAAAAATATTTCTTTTGCTTTATAATCTATGAAGATCAATTATTCAAACATATTTAAGTCATAAGTTGAATATTTAAAAGACAGTAGCTTAACCTTCATCAGGAAAATCTTCGTCATAGTTTAATGAACAAGACTAATGTTTGAAAAGGTTACAAATTGAAAAATACTTCAGTACTTTACAAATTGCAACAAACCATTCTTTGAATAATTAAAAATAAAGCCTGTAACGTGTTTTGACTCTTGATATATACAATTGATGTTACTTCTTTGATTTACACATCATATTTGTTTGAACAACATAGCTATTGTCTAGTAATACTTCTAAATAAATTCTCTATTGTTTTAGTCGACAAACCAGACGTTGGCCCGAATATTATCGAATCTATTTTCATGAATTATTTACTTCTTATTTATGAGCAAGTTTATCATCCATCTAAAAAATTAACATCTATCAATATTCAACAAGAAAATAATTATTCTGAGACATTAAAAACATTCAATATGCTTCTAGATACATTAGAACCCTATTTTATATGGGAATTTTTAACAAAAAATTTCGATATTATTCTAAATCAACAAGAAGATAATAATTTTATTACAGCTAGATCTACTATTGAACAAATATGTGGTATTATTGATATGTTATTAGATATATTTTCATTAGAAAATTCTCTTGACACTCAACTTGAACATTTATCTGAAATGCTTTATCATCTTATACAAATAATAAATGATAATTTTGAAAAATTGACATCAAATCAAATAATATTATGTATAAAATTATTATTAAAAATTTTTAAAAATATTATTTTCACTAATACAAATCATCATTTATCTATATTTCGTTGTTCATTTAATTATCAAAATGAAATATTTGATAATTATTTAACTATTTATAATATTGAAGATGATAATGAACATACAACTTTTATTGATAATGAATATTCAACAGATATTTATAATAAATTATTACGTACAGATAGTATAAAT
Source organism: Rotaria sordida (assembly GCA_905250125.1). NCBI lineage: Eukaryota > Metazoa > Rotifera > Eurotatoria > Philodinida > Philodinidae > Rotaria > Rotaria sordida. The sequence goes on along the minus strand of CAJNOL010000690.1, from coordinate 11,188 downwards.
GAATTAGAAAATCCAAATTCAATAATCGAACAAGAGAATTTAAATGATATTGAACAATTACTTCATCAAATGATACATAAAGTTGAAAAACAACTTGACAAATTAAATAATCAATTATTTGATAATAAAAAAAGTCGATTATCAACAAAAACAATGTTAGAATCAATAAATAATATTGAAAAATCAATAGAATTATATAAGAAATTTTTTCATCGCTTTATTATTACATATTTAATTGATCAGAATCAAGTATTAATAAATGATAAATTTCAAAGTATTTATTCAATTATACAAAATAAAAATAATGATAATCTTTTAATAATTTTTAATCGATATCGACAATTAAATGAATTTCAATTAAAATTAACTAATAATGTTGATCATTATATAACAGCTTTTGAAAATTGTTGTAAATTACTTACTGAATTTTGCTGTTTTCCAATACAATCATCTTTGAATAATCAGTCATTTTTACCAAAAGGTATAAATTAAAGAAATTTCTGTAACACAGAATTGTCAATAAGATCAGCTAATATATACATATATATGCATGACGATTGTATTATTGAATCATTCGTAGTATCTTTTTATTCTGTTTATGTTTTAAGAGAAAATATTACTCGATAACAATCGAATTCAAGTATGCATCACATATTATTGCAAACAGATCTATCTATATTTAGTAGTAAGATTAAAGCATTGGAATTTTTCTGGATGATACATTGATATCTATGCTTAAATTATAATACTATTGAACATCAATAAATGAAACAATATTTTGTATTCTTCTCGTTTCAAACTTTATGTCAACTTTATTTACTTACGTTCTTCGTTTTGTTCTATAATGTCACGTATTGGATATATTTTCTCAAATAGCAAAATCTGAATAGTAAAAGCTGATAAAATAGATCCTGACAGTACTACGGTTTTTTATTTTATCTCAATAAAATCACAAAATATCAATTACTCAAAGAATACTTTTCGATATTTCTAGTGGTGGCGCGATCAAGGAGAGAAGGAACTATAGGAGAGAGTACCCCTTTCTATTTTTGAAAGTTTGACTACAACTTTCTCTAATTTCGACGAAACTCGGACTATACTTTTCTCTGATTTTGTGAAGACTTTATGTAATGCAACTATGAAATTCTTGACAAACTTCATTACTTTCTACGACAATTCGAAGTATTTTTAAAGTACCAAGAGTTTTTTTAGGCAATAGAGTTCTAAATCATTCATTCAAATTTTTCAAATGACCACCTGAGCTTTATTATCCGTGACGATAATAAATGAACTTCAAAAGATTTTGAAAAAATTGTCACAAAGGCAGAACTGACTCCAAGCTAAAAGAAATATGTATCATTTTCGAAAGCGAAATAAATCTGTCTATTTTTCGAAAGCATAGTGTAAGCTTGAGTTTGTAATGAAATTCAATAGTTATCGCATTGATTGACAGTTGTTGAAAGCGAAAAAGATTGAGAAACTCTTCTCACCTAAACACAAAAACTTTTTTTTTGTGCAAAATAATATAGAACTTTTTAGAAGTCTACACAATAATGTTTGATACGAAACAAATGATTTTGAGTTCTGTATAAATTTATGAGTTTGTTTCAAAGTTTGATTGTTATGTAAAAACTGGTCGAAAACAACCGTATTTTTTGGCACATTCATCATTGCAGAAAAAATTTACAGTACATAACAAGGCCAATGATTGCAGTGCCTCGATTTATGAATTTCAGACAGGTTTTAGCCGGAAAGTTTGGAAGCAGAGAAATCCGATGATTAGATCTGGTAGTCGAATTTTTCTAGTTTTGGGCACCAGATTCTTACTTCCTAGTTTCTACTATTTTCCCAAGTTTTTCAGTCGAAAACCGATCCTTATTTCTTGACCTGGATCGATCCAATTTCGACTGCCTCAGGACGGTAATATGTTGGATAATATGTCTTTGGTTTTCAAAAATGCTCCCGTTCTGCTCTGATCTCTACGCATACGATCTGAAAATAAAATAAAGTTCAATCGTTTTTGTTTTAGGTAAAATTGATTTTGACGATTGGTCAATGGATATATGTGTTCTATCATTATGTATTAGTGATCATTTTTCTCTTCAAACGATTGCAATATCTGTTTTAATTGAATTATTTGGTTATACATTAAGTTTATATAGTTCAAATAAAAAAAATTCAATTGATATTCTAGCTAATAATCAATTAATTATATCATCATTTACTTACGAACAAGTATTATTACTTATAAATGAAACTGAATTTTTTCAATATATAATTGCATATTTTTGGGAATATTTAAATGATAAATATGATCGAGAATATAATTTAAAAGCTTCACATATATTATCAATACTTCATTCAATGTTACCAAATAATTTATGTGAAGATTTAATATATAATCAATTATCATTAATAAATATTCAACAAATTGAAATTGATATAAAAATTATTGAAGAATATAAAAAATTTTTTAAATTATGGAATTCAATTCGTAATATTCCTCATATAAAAAATGAACATATAACAAAATCATTTCAACATTGTTTAATTTATATTTTAAAAATACTTAAAGAATCAAATGATTATTGTTTAAAATCCATTGTACAAAAATGGACTTATGATTGTTTTACTCATGGTAAATAATTATAAGAAAAAAAAAAAAGAATATTATTTAAATATATAATATCTTAAAAATTTCTTTGTAGGAGATGTATGTCGAATATTTGATATACTTCTTATTATGCTTTTACATTCAGATACAGCACGTGTTAGTATACAACGATTTGATCCAATTATTCATAAAGAATTTTTTCTTGATCAACAAATCAACATCAATGAAATCAAATTTTCTATGATACCTGATGATGAAAATAATGAAGATTATGATGATGAATTTGTACATGATGATAAAGTTCAAGAAGAAGAAACTGATCATGATAAACGAGTAAGATTTTATCATAGCAAAAACATATTTGATTGAAATAAACTTTCTTTTTTTTTTCTTTCTTTCTCATTAACAGATTCGTGCAATTAGTTCTATAAATCTTACTGAATCTATCGATCATATAAAATCTTCTCCACAAATAATAAAATTTCCAACTATTTCAAATCTTTCACAACCAATTCTTTCCAATATTCGTTCACTTTCACCACCAACATTATTTAAATCAGTTAGACAACGTAGATCTACAATACAAACTGTATTTAATCGAAATAATATTCAATTTGAATCAAGTAATAATACTATTATTAATAACTCATCTCATTCACATTCTATACCAAATAGTAGTATCATAAGTGAATCTAATTCGTCACAAATAAATGATTCTATGGATTTTCAATATGCTTATATTTTACTTTATACACAACCTTATGATCATAATCGTATAATATTATCTTTAAATATAATCGATAGTTTATTTGATCTTATTCCACAACAACTTATTCAAACTTTATTAATAACATCAAATATTCAATCATTACCAATTAGTATACATAATAAACAAATGCATGAATTATTTTTAAAACATCGTCGTTCTATTGAAGGAAATAATTTTGATTTATCTAATAAAAATACTCAAGAATATCAATCATATTTATATTTATTATTAAATATACTTTTAATCTATACATATAGTTATCATCCAAAATATTTTGATATTCAAAAAAATCGTATAATACATATACGTTCATTAATATTATTAACACGAATATGTCATGATTTATCATATATATGTATGGATAATACAATGTTAATAAATTATATAATTAATTTATTTAAAAAACTTTCATTTCAAAAAATAATTTTATGTTTATTTAATAGATTTATAAATAAAGAATCTGATTTATTAAAAATAAAACTAATATATGATTATAATAATGAATTATTAAATGATCAATTAAAAAAAGAATATTTAAAACAATTAATTCATTTATTAGAAGAAATTATTTTACTTGAAAATATTATTTATTCAATAGATATAAATTTAATTGATCAATTAACTATTAATCAAACAATTTTTCTTTCAACAATTTTACAATATTTAAAACAAATTCATTCTATTGAAAATCATCATTATATAATTAATTTAATTGTAAGAATATTACCACATTGTGGTTCAGCATTAAAAACAATAAGTATTCGTGTTATTGAACAGATTTGTCGAAATTTAACTTTTGTTGTACAATATTATAGTCAACAAGAAACAAAATTTGAATTCAAGTAAGAATTAAAATTTAAAATATTTCAAAAGAAATTTCGATTTTTGACAAATTCCAGAAACTCAATTAGAGAATCATTTTTCAGATACTATTCTTTATTTATTGAGATTCATGTTTTGAAAATGAATAGTAGTTGGAAAAAAATTAACTGAATATATCTACATGTATGCAACGATGATTTGAGAAAATTGAAAAAAAAAAAGTAATTTTATTAATTGTATGAAACAATATTTTATAGTAGGAAAGATTTAGCTTACTTTTAAAGATTATAAAAGAAGTTCAGTCAAAAGAAAAGATGCACGATTAACTACACTTTTTCCTGATTGGATTATTGCATCTATTGCAGCGCAAGTTTTCAGTAACTTCCTTTTATAGTTCTTTGAATAGTTACATATGAAACCCACAGAAATGGGTTTGATTCGATAATAAAATATGTATAGCTTTATTTGAACATATCAGAAGGGAAAAATGAACATAAGATGTACATAAAGTCAATATTTGATCAAAAATTCGAACCTTATTTTGCACGACTACAATCGGAACTATTTTACAAATTTCGAAGCACAATAGAATTTTTAGAAGATTCTAGAATATCTCAAAGCCTTTCTTAGAGTTTATATGGCTGAAATATGTTGTTTACGAATGTTCTAAATAGTGCGTAGTATCTGATTTTTGCATAGATAAACAATTACATGATAGATGGCAAGGATGGTAAGTAGCGATGTATTGATTTGGAAATAATCAATAGCAGTATTTCAGACTTTATCAAGATGTAGAATAACACGTTGAGATGTCTTGTGAATATAATGGATGTATGCCAAAGGCTTTATTTGTCAGCTAAATCAATGGTTAGAATCATCATAATATTAAATTAAGAAAGACACAATACAAAATAGAAAAGTGACAAGTAAATAAGAATAATGCAAATAAAAATTGGAGTGCTAGAAAAAAAAATTCTGTTCAAAATGTAGAAATAAATAAGACAGATGGTTTTTCTAATGATTGATTATCGTTGGAAAATATCTAAATTTGCGCTCCATAGGGTTTGTGTTGGCAATTTTTTTAATTTTACGCAATAGAATTTCTAATATTGGTATCTGAGGGAGGATAGGAGAATACTAGAAAGTCTAAGAGTTTCACAATAGGCCGGTTTCATTGAGAATTTGCTCTTGTATAAAGTTTGAACTCGAAAGTCGATTTCAAAAGTTATCCGAGGAGAAGCATGATAATTTGTTGAAAAACTCACTAAAACAGTAATAAATCACGAAGAAAGATCCATAAATACAAATCCTTTTAGACTTTCTCTAGTTCCAATAGAATCTATTACTATTGAGCTCAGACTCATATTAAAAGCGATTTATCATTTAATGAAGTTCTTTCGTTAGTAGTACACGTAGAGACGTGATATTCAATAAAAATCTTCTGATTGTCAGTACAAGAAAATTTTCTTTAATTGTAGACAATTATCTTCATTTGATGCAATCGATTATATCATCGATTTAATTCAACGTCTTTCATATATATGTAATTATTGTACTGGTAATACAGTTCATAATACACAACATTTTACTCAAACATTGTGTCCACAACATTGGATAAAAAGAGTAAATTAATATTATATTTAATTTAAAAAAATGTTGTGTTTTTTAGATAAAAATTAATACAAATGATCTATCTGATGCTCGTCAATCAATACTAAATAAACTTCCATTAATCCTTTCAAGTCTTTTGTTTATATGGAAAACATTATCAATAAATCAAATTAATTCAATATGGTTAGCTAAGAATATTAAACTTATTCGAGATAAAATAATTGAATTTATTTCATCATTAACAAAATCAAATGGTGTTTCATTTCTTCGTGCTATTATATTATGTTGGGGTGAACGTAAACAACAACAACAACAACAACAACAAAAACCATCTATAATACAAAGAGATAATGTTAATGAAATACAAGCATTAATTGATATTCTTATGAATATAAATAATTATACAACAAATGATATCATCTATAATATGAACAAACTTTTACGAAATTTATCAACAACGAATAATAAAGTAAAATAATTGAAAATGAAAGTTTCTTTTTTTTTCTCTACTATATTCTATTTAGAAAAAACAAAATTATATTGTTTGGTGTCTTCAATTTCTTTTAGCTTATTTAGAACAACAAAAAAATGTTTCTATTGATTGTTGGTCAATATTAGCTATTATGTTTAAAGAATGTTTATCACCATCAATGTCATCATCAGTTACATTTTTAATAATAAGGTTCAATAATGAAGTCTTTTAAAATTTTATTTTAATTATTTTAATCTATTTTTGTAGAATATTAAGTTTTTATGTTAAACAATCACCATTTATGGTTGAAAAACGAGATTTAAAAGACTTACAAGTATGTATTATTGTATATTTTTTTTATTAAAAGTGTATATTCTAAACATATTTTTGACTTCATTTTTTTTTTTACATAATAAAACACTAAAGATTTAATAATTTTGAAAATAAAATGTTAATCTAGGTTTTATTTTGCCAAGACAAAAACTATAAATTCTTTAGTGATGAATTAAATCTTCGAAAGAATATCATTCTCTTGATCTCGTTGTAGTTCAATCATTCATTAGAGTAGAATTAAAGAATTCATGAGTGACAATAATTGAATTTTATTAAGGATAGAGCTATGTAGATTTCATTTAAGTTCGATATTCAATAGATTTTAGAATTTTTTGTTGTTTTATTAACAAGATTCGAAAATGTGTATATTAAATTTCTCTTGAATCTTCTCTTAGTATCAAATATAACCTTGAATTTAGACATACTAAAACATGTTTAGTAAAAATTTTAATTATCTTCAATAGGATGTAACAATAAAAGTTCTTGAAAATTGTAATACAATAGTTGCTTCATCACTTGAACAAACAAATTGGTTACGTAAAAATTTACAAGTACGTATTACACAATCCGAGCCAAATACTCAACGAATAACTACTGATTCATTCAATGAACTCGATCGTAGTCTTAATAATGAAAATACTTCTTTAGATTTTGATGGTTAGTTTTATTCAAGAAAATTTTTTGTAATGAAAACAAAAAAAAAGAAAAAAATTATTTTCATATAGATAATTCACAATCAATGAATTCTAGTTTAATAGCTTTAACAATACTTGCTGAACATATTACAAAATTACTTGATATTATTTATAATTTAACCGATGAAAAAGATCGTATTATAGGACCATATTTACAAAATCTTGTAAATAATGTTATGCCATATGTTCGTATACATGTTTCATTAAATGTACCATCGTATCGTTCAGCATCAATTTTACTTTTGAATATATCACAATATTCATATACAAAAAAAACATGGAAAAAAGAAGTATTTGAACATTTATTTGATATAGGATTTTTTCAAGTTGATTTATTAACATTAAATTTATGGAAAATAATTATTAGTAATATGATAACAGATGAAAAACCAACATCATTTCGTGATGTTATGAATAGAATAAATGCCGTTCAAACAGGTTTATTATTTTCAAAAGAACAAGAATATGAACAACGTGTTATGCTTATTAAACGTTTTGCTTTTGTTATTTATTCATCAGAAAAAGATCAATGTAATCGACATTTACCAGATATACTTGAATGTATTGCTGATTTACTTAAATTACCACAAGTACCAATAGTATATACACAAATATATCTTGTTTTTCGTGCTTTATTAATAAGAATATCAAATAAAAATTTAATTTCATTTTGGCCAATACTTATTGCAGAACTTATACAAATTTTATTACAACTTGAACAAGATCTTTTATTTGATATTGAAGGTGATATTAAGTGAGTAAAAGTTCATTTTACTTAATTAATTTTCTTAGATTTCGATGACTGATTAAATCTAACGAAAATCAAAGAGTCTTATAAAAAATCAAGGGGAAAATGTTCTAAGCTATTCAGGTCAATAATTCCAGCGCCCGGATCCGTGAATTTTTGGCAGATTCCTGCCATAAGTCTTGGAAAGATCATAGGAATTTGATGGTCAGATTTTTCTAGGTTCGGTGGTAACCGAGCAGAACTGGTCACTGGGATTCGTACTTCGAAATACCTGCCATTTTCTGATCGGAAACAGCATGTATTTCTTGACTTAGGTAGTGAAATTAAATTTTCTTTTCCATTATGTAAATCTTTCCTTACGGAATCAAGTTTTTTTCATGTTCGTGCACTTTTTCAGGTTGAATGAAATGTTTAGTCAAAATATCTGTTTGATTGAAAATTCACAACTTTTCATTAATGAGTTATGAAAATACAATGATATTCATGCTTCATGGATCATTACACTAACATTATTAAGATTGTACGACAGCATTAATTAGAAATCTCAAATTCGACAATGCTCTTATCACTAAAGCTAAATTTTGACAAGAATTAGACTAAGCATTAATATCGATTTTAGTTTTATTAAGTGTTGAAATCTGAATCTAATTTCATTTTTAGTCTGAACCTATCTACAATGTATTCATCTATTATTTCTTCTCGTTCGTTAACATAACAGAAATACAAATTTTTCATTTGTCAGTTCCAATTAGGGATGCAATGGATGACAATGCATCGATGGTTCACTGTCATCATTGCATCCATAGTTCAAATCTCGTAAACATTCCACAAAAGTTACATAATTAATCTTTTTTATGTGCAATTATTAATTACTTAGATATATTCTTTTTATTTATAAAATTCATTACTTCAACAATAGAATTTTTGTTTAACTCTTGAGAGATATTTCATATGATCCATAATTGTTATTTAGATCAAATATTCAACGAATGACTACAAGTGATATAACATTAACAAATATTTCAAATGGATCATCTGATTCAAATCCTTTATTAAAAATGTATTTATATGCTTGTAAATTACTTGATATTCTTCTAGCAATACCCTATTCAGAATTATATCATTTTCAATTGTAAATAAATGAAAATTTTTTTTTTTATTTAAATTTTTAAAATTTTCAATTTATTTTATAGATTTCGATCTGCATTTGTTACTGATCATAATATAACGAATTCTAATTCCCATATTGATATATTTATTACTTTTTCAATACGTTTATTTAAATTACTTGAAAAAAAACTTCAATTAATGCCAATATCTATACATAATCAATTACCAATAATTAAAAATTTAAATCATCCATTAATTCGTTTACGAACAATATCAAATATTATTGAATTATTTCCATTTTTTAATTGTTTAACTAAAATGCACACGAATGACAATTTATATTTAAAAAATGAACAAATTTTATTATCAGATACAATGAATGAAATTGAAACAAGTGTACTTGAAGATTTTATTGAATCATGACTTTAATTTAACTTTTCTAGTCTTTTTATTTAATTTATTATTTTTTTAATTCATCTATTTTTCTTTTGTATTGAGTAATTCAAACAGTAATTAATTGTTAATGATTTTCTATTTTGCATATTTTTTTTTATGATTCCTTTTATAAAATAAAAGGTCTTTCAAGAAGAAAAAAAAAGATGTTCTTGCTCTATATTTACAATTACAACAATATTAATTATTGAAAAGTTAAAAAATATGAATCATCGTGTTTGTTTAAAACGTCATACTCATATGTCTAATCTTGATAATCATAGTTAGTTTGACATGTGCTCGTCAGATGAGTATCAACAGAACTAATTAAACTGAGTAAGAATAGCTTAGACATTATCAAATAAAATCATCAAACTATGAAAGGATGGACCGAAAGTTTTGAGACAAAATGTTTCTTCATTTTTCGACCGATTAAGATTGGCTATAAAATATTGGCTTACAATGAGAATTGTGCACTCTTTTCCAATCTAGGCTTGGAATAGTTGTGAGTGTGGTTGTTGGAATTCTGTTGATCCACCCACCAAATATTTAGAGGAAAATTTATTCTAGTGGATTTGTTATATTTTTTAAAGGATTATTCGAAGAAAAAGATGTGTCATAGCAGTAATTCTCTTCATCGTGATCCCGTTTTGATCTTTAGTAGTAAGAAGACGTGTTTATACTTGAATATTTTTCGTATGATTATTGTAAGTTACAATCTATTCGAAATGATTTTGTCAACTACTGCAATGAAATAGACTTGTACAAATGTATTTTAAGACGATGTAATTTATTATGTTCTTTGAGAAATTCTATTAATAAAATGTAAAAATCAAAGAAATGTTATATTCTTAAAAATATTCGACATTTATCCATAGAAAATTTCGTTAATAAATAAATTATAAGATAATCGATCTATCTTATTTTATTAATTAAATTTACATTAAATCAATAATCATTTAGCGATTAAAATATATAGTGATAGAAAAAAAAACAGACAATGAATCATCACTTGATCTAATCGAATAAGTCTATCACTATAATATGCCAACGCAGAACTGTTCTACATAAGAAAAAAGTTCGAGAAGTACAAATACTATTCTCTCAAGGGAGAGAACATAATCAATAAATGAAGAATCATCAATAATATTATAATATTCCGTGCTAGAAAAAATCTTGTAGACAATTACTTAATATTAACAGTTGTCTATATTCATACTTAAATATAGAATCAAAAAGAAAAAAAGAACGATTTCCATAGTTTTTATTAAAATCATATATACAAAACCAATATGTTTTTTTTTTAAATAGATTTATTGATTAAAAAAAAAGTATGTGACAGTCAAAACATTGATCTGGCTTTTTTAAGCTAAACTAATCATTTAAATGTAACAATTTCCTTTGGATGAAACATTATTATAATAAATCTTGACGATCAACTTCAAGACATTTGTTACTTTTAGTTTTCATATTTATTCATATATGCATTTAAATATTGGAATATTCAAAAGTTAAATTTAAGTTATATATATATCTATATTTTTTCTTTCTTCTAAATATTTCTATTTGGACTATTAGTTGG